>CM031237.1:291264900-291354273 GCA_018340775.1 Taxus wallichiana var. yunnanensis
GGGGGCATTATGACTTCCTCCCTTCCCGAAATTGCTTGCCCTCAAGCAATTGCAAGCTCTCATGCCCAAGTGCCATCATACCAAGGTGAAGGAACATGTTATGCTGATCCCCATAGTCTAGATCTCATGCCTATCAAATGAAGGAGCTTTCACCAAACAAACTCTGACACCCGTTGCCCCTTCATTGAAGTCCCCTTCATCTTCAACTTCTAAAACAGCAGTAACAACTTCTTCCTTTGCATACTCAACTGTATAAAAAGCCTTCCAAACTGCTTGTAATCTCAGTCATAAAGCAAGAAATTAATAAATAATCAGCAGCTTGACAAGCTAATCCATGTCCCAATGTGGCATCCTCATTCTTCGTTCCATCCTTGTCAACTAAGGTGGAAGAACACTCCATATTCCCAAATACAAATGCAACTGAAATTAGGTGGGGGCTGCTATAAATGATGACAACAGTATCAAT
The DNA here is from genome assembly GCA_018340775.1 of Taxus wallichiana var. yunnanensis. Taxonomy (NCBI): domain Eukaryota; kingdom Viridiplantae; phylum Streptophyta; class Pinopsida; order Cupressales; family Taxaceae; genus Taxus; species Taxus wallichiana. The sequence goes on from CM031237.1 coordinate 291,265,367, forward strand.
GATGGTAGTTTGGCTCATGGCTGCCATAAAAATACTTCCCTTCTCACTTGGGGTAGACAACACCTCATTCCCAACTCTTGATTACATTCTTCACTCAACAACAAACTTGGAAAGGAAAGCTTGAGCATCATGCAAAACTGATCCAAACACCTAGAGTTACCTTGTCTGTAGTGGCTCTGGCTGCCCAAAAGATGGTCTAGGCTGCCCTCTTCCCATTGTCCTAGGTTGGGTTGTACCTTCCTCAAAGCCTTTATGTTTCACTCCCAATCCAAGTATTGGAGGGACTTTGTTTCTATGCAAATTGAGACCTTTTGCACTCACAAACTTGTCATCTTCAGCTGCAATCCCATATTCTTCATCACATGCTCGGATGGATAACAAATTCAACTGCTCTTTCTTCTTTATTCTTGTGCCTACACAAAGAACAAACACATTAAAAGAAACAAGAGCTCTCAATATCATTTCTTCATGCCCTATAGGTATGGAAGCTAGCTCCTTTCATGGCTTGTAATCATCTCATTTTCTCCACTCAAGTGATGGATATTCAAAAGTTCACCTAGGTTGTCCCAAACACAGTTGTAACCATGTGTTTTGTCCCCTAAAATTAGAAGGATAGTGGCTGAGATCCTTCTTATGACAGCTGAAAACACATCAATGATGATAGTAGATTGGAAACCCTTCATCCTCATGGTTGGATACTTATCTCCAACTATCAACAAAATGGATAGGGAGCTGAAATTGTTGTGGACAACGAATGAAAAAAGTATAAAGCAGTTGTCAAATTGAAAGCCCTTCATGAATCTCCTCAAAAAGAATGTAGTGGGGCCTAGGAATGAGTCATTATTGATTGAAAATGCTCTAAAAGATTGGAAACTATCCCTTCTCATGACTGTCCTCTTTTGTGTGGCACCAAACAAAATATTTGAGCAAGCTAGGAATGTCTATAACAGCAATACAAAAACACATGAAAACATGCTTGAAGTCCCACAAATCAAGACTCCTTCCAATCATACCTCCAAATCTCAGCTGAGTTATAATGCTTGGAACAACAAGATAACAACCATCCCACTCAATTTCAAACACAAAATTCATGAACTCAACTTTACTTCTATTGGAGCACTCCCTTTAAGAGTCCATGTTTATCAATTAGGAATTCATAATCCTTATAATATGACTATTGTTTTGAAAATAAGATTGTAGGTTTTACCTCATTATGTGTTGCCCATATGTCTTGTCTTCTTCCGAAAGTTCCTCCACTCTTCTTAGTTGTATCAACTTAGAGGAATCCCATTTTTCATGCTTGGAAACACAACCTCTCGACGCCAAAGCTTCAACCTCAATTTTACGGTTTGGTTGTCTTCGATAAATTTACCCAAAGAGTGTAGCCATTAAGGACGCCATCCTTCAACCCTTTCCATGCAAATCTCTTCCTGTAAAGTAATGTTTTGTAGGTCTTAAAATACCCAGGATGTCCGCTAGGGGTATATCAAGCACACTGCTTTCGAAGGATCTTCTCCCTTCATCTTCGATTCCTGTATAAGGGGAAATCCTATCCTCAGAGTATATGAGCTCATCTAAGAGCTTCAGATCTATCATCCTAAATAATGTCATCCATGATCTCACATGCAAACTGATTTTTGGAATACCGAACATGTATGTGAGCCTTCCAATCTACTCAAATCTCGATATAGAACTAAGCGTAGTCCAGCCAGAGGTAAAGTGAGGCCTCCTAGATAATGCAAGAAAGAACAACATTATTCTTACCTTTTGTGTACTCTATTCCGAAGTCACATTCTTCCCTTTAGACTTAAACTTCAGCTCCATTGTTGGAAGTTAGTCCGAAAACTCACCAAGGGAATGGAGCCACCGTATTCTAGAAGACTATGTTGGTCTCCTCCAAAACCAACAATATGAAATCATCGGTAATCAGTATAGCTTACCCATCGTGATGCTCAATTGGAAACTACCAGCGTGTGAGATCTCATAGACTCTATCACTTCTGACCACATCAAGCCCTCAAACTCCTTTCGGTCAGAACTCCTCGCCTCTCAACCAATGAGGCATCGATAAAGTTGTGGGTCGCCCCACTATCAATGAGTACCACTACTCGATGTCCCTACAAAAACTCCCCTAACTCGAATGCCTCACCTCGAGGTACTCAGCAAAGTGGCGATAGTCTCAAGGAAAAGTCTCACTATCCCGCTCAACACCCGCACTATCTAATGCCTCATTATCATCATCCTCTAATCCCTATGTGTCCCACTCCTCATCACCATCACTCTCCTCAAAGACCTCTATGAATCTGGGCCTTCCCCTCTACCCTCGCAATCATGTCCCCGGAACCCAAGGTGTGCGGCAATCAAACATAGTTTTTTTCGCCTCAATTCATCTTCGTCCTCTCTAGATACGAATGGTCTTCCTGTCGTATCTTGCCCAGGTGGAGGTACCTTCGGTTTGCCTGAACCATCGATCTAGAAGGGAAACCCTTGGAGGTCGCACTCGAGGTGGAAACCCTCGACTTGGGAGTGGATAACCTAAGTCACGAGCTCTCCTAATATCCTCATGTAAAGAAGAAAGCTCAAATGCCTTCACAAATCTGAGCAGGCGATCAGATCCATACAAACTTGCGTGGAATAGGAAAATCAACCTCATCTCAGTAATATCAAGTACCATGACCGATAGTCTCACCTCAAAATCTACGATATCTTGATCCAAGGAACCAATCGCTTCAAATGAGTCAATCCCTCTAAAATACCGTGCCTGGGTCCCTCAAGTAACAAAATCGCTCACTAGCCTCAAAAAAGTGTGAATTACGCATAAGTCGTGATGTATATGTGTCCCTATGTAATCAACCCACGATGCACAATCATGAGCATCTCCCTCAAGAAGTGTAAGATCACAAACTTAATTTGCATCTTCTCACACATGGATTCAAGTCGAAGTATGTCTTCAACCAACCCAAGATCATGCGGGTAATACACTTCTTCGAACCGTCGAAGTGTGGAATAGAAATGCTGTGACCAATCTTCTTTTGCAACTGCGGGTACTTGCATTCGATGATCTCCAGCTTGTTAAATAAATCTTCATTTTGCAATATTCTGGAATGGCATGTTGTCACGAAAGTCATCACTCGAGGTCCAGTATTTTTCCCAACAAGACTCCTCATCTACAATATCCATTGGCTGCCGTACTTGTGAAACTTCCGGATCCTTCAAGAAAGAAGGTTCGTGAAACCCCAAAGGCCTGGTAGAAGAATGGGGAGACCGCTGCCCTGAATGTCCACCCTCACCTCTTTGACCATGTTGTCCCATATTGCTATTTTCTCCTCTTTCCGTATGAGCATCAATCTTGTCCTGTGCTAATCTCTCAGTGAGCTAGCTCAAATAGAGATTGGTAGTCTCCTGTTGTTTTACCATGTTGGTGAACAATTGTTTCATCCATATCTACACTGAGTCTTGTCTTTGCCTCCCATCTTTCAATCCCAACACGCTGGAGAAACAACTACTCGACTACATGAAATATCCCTTGTGGGATACCACTTAAAATACACAAAATATTGAAAATTTGCAGCCAAATAAAATACTGATTTTTGTAGATTTTTACCAGTTAGGGCAGCGAACTGAAGAAAATTAATAACTCCCAAAATATCCACTCAAATCACTTGAAAATTTAAAGAGAGCTTGCTAATATTATAAAGAACATAAGAAAACTATTTTTGGAATTTTTTCAGTAAACAATATAATGCTGCCAAAAAATTACAGCGTGCCCTAAACAGCTGAAAAACTTCTAAAATTCATATCTTCCCGAATACAAGTGCAAAAACTATGAAACTTTGGAAATAACATTTACAAATATAGAAAGATATTCCAACCCTCGGATCTGAAAATGGCCAACTGAAAACCTCCAAATAAAGGCTGCAATCTCCAAAACAAGTTGCCATTTTTGGTAGATGGTCAAAACCCTTTCAAATCCTAGAAATGATGCCAAACCCTTTCTTTATTGCTGTCGTAAGTCTGATATGAAAACCCACTGATTATCTTCACAAATTATCTCAAAAACCCTCAAAACCCTATCTCTAAACCTCTAAAAATATCTCTATGAATCAGCCCTGAAAACAGCTCCAAAATGACAAGCTAGGGTAGATCTTTCACTACCAAGAATGCCCTACTAGCTAGGGATGGATTCTCTCACCATCAAGCTAGGTTCCCATGGGATTTCACTCCACAAGCTATAGATTTGCAAACAAGTTGCACATGAAAGGAGATAATTAGGTATGCAAGAATGCCTTTCCTTTCTCCCCCAACTCCTTATATAACTTCTCCAAGGCAAAAGAGCCCCAATAAACCCTAGGTCACATTTTTCCCTTGGAAGGGCTAATAAAATAAAAGTAACTTAAGTTACTTTTATTTTTTAGTCGTCCTTCCTAAGGAAAAAAAGTGACCCCCAACTTGGGCTATTTTGGGGATCTATTAGAACCATGGGGCCCCTTCCTAAGTTGGGAGGAAAAAGTGAAGATCATTCTTGCATACACTTATATTTTCTCTATGTCAATGAAGAATTGCAAAATCCGGACTTAGAGTAAGATCACTGGAACCCTAGCTTCGGTGGTGAGAGATCCATCCCCTAGCAAGTATGAGGCATTCTTCGGTGGTGAAAGATCCATCCTAGTTTGTCATTTGGAGTTGTTTTCAGGGTTGTTTTGCAGAGATATTTTCAGAGGTTTTTAGAGGAAGGGTTTTGAAGGTTTTGGAGATATTTGGTGGAGAAAAGTAAAGGGTTTTCAGATCAAATTTCAGGCGATAAAAACAGGTTTTGGCATCATTCCTAGAGATTTTTCAGAGGGTTTTGATCATTTTCCAAAGGGGGCGACTTACTTTGGAAGTTTGCAGCAATTTCGGAGGGTTTCGGTTTGCCATTCTGGATCACGAAGGTTGGGGTTTCATTGACATATTAGTATATGTAATTTCCAAAATTTCATAATTTTATCTTGCTTATTGGATAAGTTATAGATTTTGAAGTTTTACCCTTTATTTAGGGCTTTTACCGTAATTTTCGCAGCATTTTATTATTCAAAAATATCCCAAAATAATTTTCTTATGTTCTTTATAATATTAGCAAGCTCTCCTAGAAATTTCAAGTGATCTAGGTGAGTATTTTGAGAGATATCAATTTTCCTCAATTCGCTGCCCTAGCTGTTAAAAATCTGCAAAAACCAATATTTCATTTGCTGCAATTTTTGGAGACTTGTCTCTAGATTATGTATCATTTGGTGGTAAGGCATGGGGATATTTCCATTACCTAATCTTCCCTTCACTTTTTCTTTAATGTGGAGGATATACTTCTAGGGCGGTTCATTAAAGAGGATAGCAAGCAAGAATGCAAAGTGGACTTTGTTACTTTTGTCATTGTAGATGTGTAGAGCTCATATAAAGGGTATTTCCGAATTGAATGGCTTTTTCCTTAACATGGGAGATACTCATCTGGCCTACATTTTAATAGAGCTTGAAAATAGAAGTCTTCACAGTCGGTAACAAACTTAGATTGGCTTTCAATCTGCTCATTGTCTCCTCACTTTGCCTGTAAGATTTCCACCAATGAAGCACTGGTTTTAAAAAGGCCTAAGATCTTGAGGATGCAAAACATTCACTGACAAAGGTGAATTTCAGAACATCGGTTGACATTGAATTGCTACAAGGAGGTGCAAAGGTGATATTTTCAACATTTGAGAACAAGGAATGACATTGATTGCATTCATCTATTCGGATAAGATATGACAAAATCCCTATAGTACAAGGCGAGAGCATCCCTAATAGTAGTGAGAGTCCAACATCAACCCAAAATAAAATGTCCTTGGGTTTCAAATAATAGTGGGATGTACACAGGTGTTGAAAAGAAGCACCTCTATCTTTTTCTTTTGTAATTCTTTTCATCTGAACTTTCAAACTCTCCGGTCTTGTAGCATGGCATCTCCAGATCCCTTTTGTTGATCTTTCTTTGTTGCTTCAAGATCTGAAAGCAATTCTTAATTCTTTTCCGTCTTTCATTCGATTTGTGCCTTGTGCCTTTTGTTCCTTTTTCTGGGCTTCAATTGTTGGACTGTTTCTTTGTTTATGGCCTTTGTAAAAGGAGTCCTTTCAAAACCCCCCATTTACCCTCATTATGAATCATGTATGCAATATGATAATGCCACCTGAAAAACAATGGGCATACATTTTAATATTCTTTTCTAATTGATTAATTCAAGTCTGAGTTATGACAAATTTTTATTTGATGCACTAAGAGAGCTTTTTCTAATATCAAGCTTATACTGTGATCCAGGATTGTGACATGTCACACACTCGTGAGCTCTTGCTAGAGCTCTATTTTATTTTTGTGAACCCCTGATGTTAGACTTTTTGTAGTGCTTTGAGCCTTCAAACAACATCATGTACCAGATTCTTCAACATGTCTCTATCGCCTGAGCACACATAGATTGTAAACTATAGATCTAAGGTTGTAGCTTTTAAAAGTGTTGTGTAATGGCATCATGACAACTCTCAAGATCTCGATTGCTCTACTCTTTATAAAGCATGCAGTTATATAATTTGGTGTACTTTGTAAAACAGAATAGTGACATATGTCATGATCTCACAAACCATCTCACAAAGAGTTGTGGCTTTTTCCATCCCACAGTAACATATTTTTCTCACTTGGCTTCGTGCAAAGTAAGATCTCGATTGCTCTACTTTATAAAGCATGCAGTTATATAATTTGGTATACTTTGTAAAACAGAATAGTGACATATGTCATGATCTCACAAACCATCTCACAAAGAGTTGTGGCTTTTGCCATCCCACAGTAACATTTTTCTCACTTGGCTTCATGCAAAGAAAGACCAACGCGTGTCTTCCCCTGATATGTGGTGTTGAGTTCAAATCGACACAGAAATGTTGTGAAAACAGAAGGAAATGGATTTGAGCACCAACAATCGAACCAAATTAAGAAATCTCAAGAACTCCAAACATCAACAATTACATGACTTGCATATGATTAATTATGGGCATGCTCATGAGAAACATGCATTATGTCAAAGGAGAAAATGGAAGAGAGCCAATTTCTAATTGATTTCCAAGATAGATAAAAAGTTCAATTTTGTGGCGGACAAGGGACCCTCAGTTCAATTCCTAAAAGGAACCTCTAAGTTATCCTAGTGAATAAAAACATGAGAAATAACCAGACTGAGGAAACAATTACAACCAATGGATTTGAGACTGTCTCCTTTTACATACAGCTCTTTGTAAAAACATAGGGTGTTTAGGACAATTTGAAGCCTGTAACGAAAATTTAGTATCCTAAATTGTTTTAATAATGTAAGGATTTAATATATTGTTGCATCGACAAGGCGGTGTTTTATTTCACACACCATCCTTCACTACATCACCAAGGAAACTTTGACACTATGTGAAATTGAAAGGAATTAATCAATCTTGAATGACCTTAATTTCTCATGATCCACGTAAACGCCTTCACAGAGAGAAACAAACAGGGGGCAAAGTGAAAATGTTGCCCATGTATATCAACGAGAAAACATATGTCACTATATGAAATTGAAAGGAACTACTCAATCTGAAACCAATGACCTTAATTTCTCATGATCCATGTAAAAACGCCTTCTTTAGTGAAAAAATGTAGCCCATGTACTGTTAAAAACTTGAGCAACTCAAAAATATACTTGCCTAAGTTGGCTTTATCTATGAAGCCTGCCTCACAGCCACGCAAGCCTCCTCACATCTCCTGACCAAAACTTGAGCTCTCTAGCCTTGTAGCATCTCATGACAAGCATACGTCCTCATGGAACTAGATGTAGCATTAAAGCAACCCTTTGTTGCATAACGTGGAACTCACACTTTTGTTGCAGCATGTCCAACATCTATCGCTATCTACTGAGTATCACGGTACCTTGGCACATTACTCTACACAATCCAAAGCACCATGTACAACTATTTCGAAGGCATTGTCCCTAGCAGCTATTCCATCCATGTGCAAGTAAAATGCAAGAATTATATATATCTGCCATTCCACAATCTTGTATTATTCACATGTCAGAAAACACTCATAGTTTTTGGAGTCTTGCACGAGCTCCTTTCACAATATTCGAGGTTTTTGCAATGTCACACACAATTTTCACAACTTTTACAATGTCGCACACCTCCCACAATATTCACAACATTGGGCCACATCTCGCAGCTTTGCAGCACGTCAACGCACTTGTGCCTTGCTAAAGGTTTCCGCACACCTGCGTAGGACACATTTGAAGAACACACACAAGTAAAGTTCACCTCTCAGCACTTCATTGGCATGCAGCACACCAAGTGACATACTCTAACCAGTGCCATGTCAGCCATCTCACAAACATTACCATGCATTGGATCATAACCATTACTCACCAAGGAAGACAAATCGTCCTGCAACCATCTTTCCTACAGCCATTGTCAACTGTAACTGCCTCTCCTAGGTATAATTGAACATTGAATAAATATGTATACTCTCAATGTTCCCTAAGGGTAATGAACATTCGGGTAATCACTCCCAAGCCAGATAGTCAGAATACTCGCATGCTTAGCATATCTTGTTATACACTACAATATATTAGTTCCTATCTCGTAAAATCAGCTAGAAAACATTCCCTTGCTGATGGCAAGAGCCTGCACTCCTAGCCTCATTGTACCATTGTACACATTTGTACTTCCCTATAATACATTTGTACTATAGCACTCCTAGCCTGCACTCCTAGCCTCTGCTTATAAGTCTTCAACATTCAAATGTGTTGATATTAGTTTGGATAATCTCTACTACAAATTATAAAATATGTTAATCGTCTCCAAGTGGTCACTGTCCTCCACACAAGATACTAGGCCCAAAGATGAAAAGAATCGGTATCAAAGCATAGCTCTTTCTTATGTCTATAAACACGCAAGTGCCACATGATAAGGATAGACAATTTGGATTGGAAGATTGTTGTAGCAAGAGCAAGATGGCTAATGTCCTAAAGGAACCTGAGGCAGCCCCAGACATCCAAAAGCTAATTAAGGATGCCCTAGAAGCACAGGCCCCAAGCTCTAGTCAATCCCACAAATAGATGTTTAAGCTCAACTCAACAAGTACGCCCTCTTTCACCAATAGTTTTGGCATCAAAACTCTTTCAAGGTCCCAGCGAATTTCAACATCCAAATGTTCAAAAGCAAGATTGACAATGCAGCATTGAGCAAGAGAATTTGCCAACTTGAGGCCTACTTCTCCATCAACCACTTTGATGATGAAGAGAAAATCACCTTCACAATTCTGAGGATTTTCATTTCAGTGTCCCGCCAGTGAAGAACGCACAGCACGGGAAAGCCTTCAACCCCATACAAACTTGGGAGGACTTTGTCAACACTCTATATAAGGAAATTCTAACCCCTCAAATACTATGAGGATTAGTATATGAAGTTCCAGCAATTGCGACAACATGAGTAATCAGTGGAAGACTACACCAACGAGCTCCATGATTAATTACATGTCTTCGTGAGGGCCTCACACAGCAACACAAGGTGCTGAAGTACCTCAGTGGACTTTCACATTATGATAATGCGGAGATGGAGCTCTCGACTCCCAACTCACTAGGACAAGCACAACTCAATGCCACAAACATAGAAGCCAAGGCAAAGATGTTCTTCCCCTCTTCACCTAGCCTCATGCGTAAGAGCTAGCACTCACACAACACACCATCTCAGCACCCTTCGCAGAAGCATAATGCACATCGCAAGGGAGAGAAAACTAAGAAGGCCCACGACACCAAAAGGCTTCTACACCATCTAACTCAAAGAAAGGCAAGAAAAATCAAGTGACAAGTGGTGTCACCAACATTACTCACACAACCGTAACAATTCTGAATGCCCAGCACCATAATCATTTCTTATGCAATCTACAACATGTCCCACAACCATGAATGACACTGATCCAAATAGTTCTTGTCTAAGCACTAACACCACTACCACCAACACTTCAAAGGAATTTGAGCATCTCTTCCAAATGAAGTTTTAAATTAAAGGACAACCTTTATATGTCACCATTGACAATGGGGGTGAAAAGAACAGCATTTCTCAAAACACAACTCAGCACCTTGATTTTCCAACTTCCACACATCCTCACACGTACTTGTTTAGGTGGTTGTAATCTCGAAACCAATAACAATGTATCTACCATTATAAATTCAAGCCAATGGAGGATAATGTCACCTAAGACATCGCACCTCTTGAAGTCTATGACATACTACTGCGAAAACCATACTCATAAAACCACAATGCTCTATATATGGGGCCAATCCATTGAGATGGATTGTTCATATCAAAGACGGTTCTTCGATCTCTTTGACTCCTCCAATGACCAAAATCTCTTTCGTACATGCCAAACAATGCCACAAACTCATCTCGCACACACAAAATTTTGTGCCAATAATGTTTCATCTAAAGCACCTATGTCGACAGCAAGAAAGCAACCTTTGGTAGCATGTACCGTGGAAACATTGTTGTAGCAACAATAGCTCAAAGTTATCAAGCAACATAGTGCATTTTTCGCAAAACAAAAAGGCCTTCAAGCGTTGCAATAAAGTACCACATTGATTTGGCTTTGGGATCCCCTCCTCCAAATATCCCTTTCAGATCAAGATCAATTTGGGAGATCAAGAAGTTTGGCATCCAATACAAGAGCTCAGATCAGCAGAAAATCGCCTACGATCTTCCACTTGCAGGAGTCCACAGTCCTTTCCTCCACATACATCATTAGTGCCGCACAATCTAACGCACACTCATGCAAGTCCAATAACAATGTATCTACTAAAGCACATAAAGCCAGATGGGGATAATGTCACCTAAGACATCGCACCTAATGAAGTCTATGACATACTACTAGGAAAACTATACTCATAAAACCACAATGCTCTATATATGGGGCCAATCCATTGAGGTGGATTGTTCATGTCAAAGACGATTCTTCAACCTCTTTCGACTCATCTCCAACGACCAAAGTCTCTTTCGTACATGCCAAACAATGTCGCAAACTCATCTTGCACACACAAGTTTGTGCCGATAATGGTTCATCCTAAAACACCTACGCCAAACAACAAGAAAGCATTGGTGGCAAGTACCGTGGAAACATTGTTGTAGCAACAGTAGCTCAAAGTTACTTGAGCAACATAGTGCATTTTTTGCAGAACAAAAGGCCTTCTGAAGCATTGCGCAATAAAGTACCGCATTGATTTGGCTTTGGGATCCCCTCCTCCAAATATCCCTTTGTACTGAAGATCAATTTGGGAGATTGAAGAAGTTTGGTATCCAATACAACAGCTCCTAGATCAGCACGAAATCAGGCCTACCTCTTCGCTATGCAGGAGTCCACTAGTCCTTGCCCCCAAGAAAGATGAGACTTCGTGTTGTTGCATAGACTAGCGCACACTCAACAAAATCACAATGAAGAATTAATATCTTCTACCACACATTGTATCCATACCACTCATTCAAGGTCGACGGCCTCTTAGATCAGGTCCAAGGCACTCAATACTTCACAAGGATCGACCAAGTTAGGTTGCCATAAGGTCCCAATCCATCCTAAAGAGGTCTAGAAGACAGATTTCAAGACACGAAAGGGATTGGACACATGGTTGGTTATGCCTTTTGGCTTGACCAATGTAAACCCCTTTCAAGGTTCATGCACCTGATATATGACACATTTCTGTCATTACTCAACTCCTTCACCATTTTCTACTTGGATGAGACACTCATCTTTCGCAAGACTTGGAGGGAGCACCTAGGGCATAACATAGACGTTCTCAACACTTTGCACTAGCACAATGTAATACACGTTGCTTTCGAAGTATTGCATCTTTCACCACAAAGCACTCACATCTTCAGAACATCAATACACACATACACATTTCAACACTTCACTAGCACAATCAAAACTTAACGCACACCTATGTCGAACTTACACATAACAGTTTCTTGTCAGCACTTTGTTACTACACAGCCCGCCAAGTGGGACACTACATGCCAACACCACATCAAGGCATTTCACCATGTCACGCATCCGATGACAACCGTTACTCATCCAAGGAACACGAAGGGTCTTGCAACCATTGTCAGTTGTAACTACCTCCTCTGCCAATGTGCATTGTATATATGTTTAACTCTAAGGGTAATGAACATTCAGGTACTTACTCCCAGGCCAAATAGTAGGAATTTTGGAATGATTAGTGTCTCTTGTAATTTTTGCACTTCTATGTATTCATTACACCTGTGCAAATCAGACAGAAAGCATTCCCCTATTGATTGCAAGAGCTTGCACTCTTAACCCAGTCATACCATTGTACACATTTGTATTATCCCTTCTCCTTTTGTATAGAGGTTGTCTTTTGAAAGATAGTTCTTATTCTTCAGCAACAATGGTGTTGTCTTGGCATTGATGTCCAAGCAAGTTGGAACATCAGGATAAGTGTTTAGTTCATTCCAAACTTTGGATATAGTGAGTGAGCAAAGTCTTATATTTCATAGAATCACTTGCAATGACATTGTTTTGGCTACCATTGTCAATGATGACTAGGAGAGGTTGTCCCTAGACCAAACATTTATAGTGAAATATATTCTCTTCTTCATTAGCGGCAATGGGTGTTGTCTTAGCATTGATGCTTAAACAAGTTGGAACATCAAGATCCAGGTTTAGCTCGTTCTAAAGTTTGGGTAGAGTGGGCAAGCAAAGTCTTATATGCGCAGCAGTCATGATCACCGCCAGTGCTAGACTTGTGACGACTATGCCATATCATTCCACCTTTACAAATAAGCTTTTGTTTTAGAAGTGGCATGCAGCTTAGACGAAGGTAACCCGTTGCATGATTACTCCATTGCAGCTTGTACGTAATACTTAAGACCGCTCCTACACTTCATGGCTTTTTGAAATTGCATTTTCCATGTGGAAGGATGTGTAATGTTGCCCTAATTGATCCTTATTTTGCTTTAACTAGCAATCGCATCAGGATGATGCAATGGGGACGCCGATACAGGAGGAGATTTGCAATTTGATGAAGTTGAGTTACGGTCCAGTGGTGGTGAGGGAATGAGGCGATATGATGTGGAAGGGAGTTATAAGGGGAAGGAGGGATCACACATGCAAGTTATTTAGTGTTAGTGTTTGGGCAAAAAGTAATTAATGGTAGGGTAAATGAGCACATGTTTGAAGAGGATGACCATGTGGAGATATGAGTGTGTAGCGAGCGATGTTAATTTTTAGAAATTTTGCGAAGAGGCTGTAAATACCCTTGTTTATTTAATGGTTTGCGAAATTGTTGGTGCGTCGTAATTTTATTAGATGTTGTTGAGTATTGATGAGGTACATCATGTATGTGTTATAGACATTTATAGTTGCATTAGAAGAGGACTTGTGAAGGAGGGACATAAACACTTAAGGATGAACTTGTAGTATGCTTAGTCCCCTCGCGTTGCTTTTTCGCATATGTGATTGTAGGCGCACTTTTGTATTTTGTCATATCTTTTGAAAGAGAATGCAGGTGAGATACGAAGGTCTTTGAGGGAAGGAACCCTAGAGATTGCCATAAAAGTAAGCCCTTGTTGATCTATTTTCCTTATGTTGATTGTAGCTTTGGCTAGTGTCACGCCTTGAGATTTGTGGATTATTATCGGTCATGCCATTTTGAGGGGCAATTATTTGTGAGTACTGCAAGTAACAGGGCAGAGCAGATCGTGAACTCACTTAGTATAGAAAGTGAAAATGGGAGACACCCACATTGAATTGTGGGAAGAATGCCACGACACACATACAATGAAAAATATGATTGCATTGTAAAATTAGTACAATCTATGAGACCTTTTTTTGCATATACGGAAATTGTTGCAATCCATGAGACCACATCCATAGAGGAAAAAACGAGTCAGACCCAAATGTATGCAAGCTTCCTATTTGCAAGTGATAGTGAAGGAGACTTAATACCTAATAGCAGTTGTACACAATGCCCCTAAATAGTTTGCCAAAATACCCGCTGCCCTCTAGCTCATCTTTGTTATCTAGTTTATCCTCTCTGTTAAGAGTCGAAAAAGCAATCAGTGTTAGCTGTGGAGCTGTGGATGTGCAGGCTCTTAAGTCGGCGCTCCTAATATACCATGTTTTTCATTTTCACTCATCATTTTTTAAGTTGGAGTTGAACATGTTTGTTTGGCATGAATCAATTTGTTCGGACCTAAATAATATCAACTATTTGTGCTCCACTTTATTGTCTCGGTGTCATTCACATTATTCATGCAAGTGTAGTTAACGCTTAAAGGGGCCAAAATAAAAAATGGGAAAAATTCAATAGGTTCCAAGTTTGAGACCCATTCAAACAATGTATAGACCTAGTAGAGGAGGCAATATAGTGGGAATGTCTTACCCAATTCCAAATATGAGATTTTCACAAAGGCTACGATGGGAGGATGCACACAAAAAAAGGTTTATGGAGAAAAAGTTGATGGGAAAGTTAAAGGTGCATTGCCAATTGGATGGCTTAGATGCAAACTCACAAATCCATACTTCGTCACAAAAAGGTCAGTCGCTGACAATCAATATTTGTATGCATGTCAAAGCTGATAACTCATCAACCAGTAAGGGATGCTTATCGTCGAGAGGAGGCAATATAGTGGGAATGTCTTACCCAATTCCAAATATGAGCTTTTCACAGGCTACAACCGGAGGATGCACACACGAAAAAGGGTTTGGCGAGAAAAAGTTGATGGGAAAGTTAAAGCTGCATTGCCAATTGGATGGCTTAGATGCAAACTCACAAATCCGTGCTTCGTTGAAAAAGGTCGCCAACATCAATCTTTTTATGCATGTCAAAGTTGATAACTCATCAACTAATAATATTAATATTATCATCGTAGTTAGTATTACTATTAAGACATGAGCATGGAGCGATTAATAAGGAGTGTTGCCAATAAGCATGTCATAAATTAAGATGATAACAAAATCTCATTATCCTTTTCCTTGATCCGTTAACCTTTCTGTTGTGGAGTTAGTATTAATATTAAGACATGAGCATGGAGTGATTATATAAGTGAGTGCCAATTAGCATGTCATAAATTAAGATGATAATAAAATCTCGTTATCCTTTCCTTGATCCGTTAACCTTTCTGTTGTGGAGTTGTAAATAAAGGGCGCACAAGGGCATTTATCTTGTGTTTGGAGAAAAATGCTATGATAAAACAATTTATCATTGTCCATATACCCATTTAAAAAAATGGAGAAAACCTTAAAATGCAAATTAAAATTTAAAATGAAAAAGAAATAAAATAATTAACAAGTGAGATAGTGGAAGATATGTTTAGGTTATTAAAATTTAAAAAGAAAAAAGAAATAAAATAATAAACAAGTGAGATAGTGGAAGATATGTTTAGGTTTTATCTTTATCTCTTTCGCTTTTTTCGGAAAACTTTTGGCTGTGTTTATGTTAGGCGGCCGCCATGACTAGGAGAGAAACTATGGAGGGAGCATGGAGATGAGTAGAGGAGCTCACCTATTCCATGGCTGTTTCTACCCAAATAATATCTGCAATCTGTGCTCCACCTTATTGTCTTGGTCTGACAACGTTATTCACGCCAATGTCCCCGTCGAACTGAACAGGTTGGGCACCTGTTGTTTTTATCTGGAAAAACAGTGTCACTGCTGTGCTAAGAAAAAACTGATGGGAAAGTTAACGCTGCATTGCCACATGAATGGCTCAGATGTGCTAATAATAGGGCTTCAAATGGTGTATATCTGCCCTACGTGGATTTTACAGTGACAATTATATAGGTGTATATTTGCCACATGTTAGATTGTGATAAATTTAAAAACGTTAGAAAAAGAGGTATTATCTGTAACAGCCATTGGATTTGAGATTGGATAAAATCTAGCCATAAAATTTAACAGCCAAGATTGAAATCTTCGATCTAAGGCATCTGTAGCCCTTGGATAGTTGACTTAAATCTACAGTTCACGCCAAGCTCCATCCACTATAAGAAACACCTATCAGCGTAACAAGAAGTAGTTACTGTATACATCATTATAGAACTTGAGAGGACAGTACACTTGCAATGACACTCTTTTGGCTACCAATGTCAACGATGAAAAGGAGAGATTGTCCCTTGACCCAACATTTAGTAGTTATATGCTCTTGTTCTTGGGGAAAAGCATCAAAGGGCATTGTCTTGGCATATGTTGATAATTAAAAAGCCATGGATGCTCTTGTTCTTCAGCATCTTGTCTTGGCATTGATGTTCGAGATAATTCATCTTAGCCCTTGGATAGTTCACGCCAAGCTCCATCCACTATAAGAAACACCTATCAGCGTAACAAGAAGTAGTTACTGTATACATCATTATAGAACTTGAGAGGACAGTACACTTGCAATGACACTCTTTTGGCTACCAATGTCAACGATGAAAAGGAGAGATTGTCCCTTGACCCAACATTTATAGTGCAAAATATGCTCTTGTTCTTCAGCATCAAAGGGCATTGTCTTGGCATTGATGTTCGAGATAATTCATCTGTAGCCCTTGGATAGTTGACTTAAATCTACAGTTCCCGCCAAGCTCCATCCACTATAAGAAACACCTATCAGCGTAACAAGAAGTAGTTACTGTATACATCATTATAGAACTTGAGAGGACAGTACACTTGCAATGACACTCTTTTGGCTACCAATGTCAACGATGAAAAGGAGAGATTGTCCCTTGACCCAACATTTATAGTGAAAAATATGCTCTTGTTCTTCAGCACCAAAGGGCATTGTCTTGGCATTGATGTTCGAGAAAATTCAAACATCAAGATCGGTGTTTAGATCATTCTAATCTTTGGGTAGAGTGAGTGAGAAATGTCTTTATGTGCACAGCATTCATGATCATCACAACCACCAGACTTGTGATGACTACACCATTTCATTTCCTTCTCTTTATCCACCATCACAAATGAGTATTTGTTTGAGTAGTTGCATGCAGCTTAGGAGAAGATGCCCATTGCAGCTTGTATTTTGTAGTCAAGAGTCAAGACTGCTACTACAGTTCATGGCTTTTTCAAACTCCATTATATATATGTGGAAGGGTGTGTTATGTTCAACTAATTGATTCCTCTTTTGCCATAACAACAGCTGATTCTCGTATACACCATTCTAGAGCTTGAGCTGACAGTACTTTTGTGTAAACAATGACAAACATAGCCCACCTATCGATCAACTCATAGTCTCCATGACTATGTACTATAATATGCCCATGTACTGTAATATTCCCACCAATAAAGCACATATTTAGACAAGTGAGTGAAAACTGTCTTTGGGGTTGCAAACTGCAGTTCATGGCTTTTTCAAACTCCACTTTATATATGTGGAAGGGTGTGTTAAGTTCAACTAATTGATTCCTCTTTTGCCATAACAACAGCTGATTCTCGTATACACCATTATAGAACTTGAGCTGACAGTACTTTTGTGTAAACAATGACAAACATAACCCATCTATCGATCAACTCATAGTCTCCATGACTATGTACTATAATATGCCCATGTACTGTAATATTCCCACCAATAAAGCACATATTTAGACAACTTAAATGTTGCAAACTACAGTTCATGGCTTTTTCAAACTCCATTTTATATATGTGGAAGGGTGTGTTAAGTTCAACTAATTGATTCCTCTTTTGCCATAACAACAGCTGATTCTCATATACACCATTATAGAGCTTGAGCTGACAGTGCTTTTTGTGTAAACAATGACAAACATAGCCCACCTATCAATCAACTCATAGTCTCCATCACTTTGTACTATAATGTTCCCATGTACTGTAATATTCCCACCAATAAAGCACATGTTTAGACAACTAAGTGTTGCAAAGGTGATATTTTCAACATTTGTGAATCAAAATGGCAAACAGTATGCCTCCAATTAGCCAACCATCATTCTGCCATTAAACATGGAGATGTGTAGATTGATTTCCCCCTTGAATAAATTGGGAACCTGGAATGAGTAAGCAAATTCACCGAGCTTACTTCACATCCATGGAAATTTTGCCCTTTAGTTTTTCTTCCGGGTAGTCAGAGAAAGAGCTGAGTCATATGCCATCTTTTTTATATTGGAATCAAGTAAAAATAATTGATTAGGACCAAGCAAAGCTTATGGATAACAGAGAGGCAGGGATTTGTACTCTAGGGAAAAGTTATTGTTATCTAATAAAGATGAATTGTGTTGGACCAAGGAGTGTAATAAGGGGAAACTCACAGACTAGCTTGTAGGCACAAAACAATCTACAAGTTATTGCTGAAAACAACAGAAATGTAAAAAAATTGAAACCACTTGCAGTCAAACAGACGATAGTGACAACATTGTGACTGGAGGTCTACTCAAGCAAGTTGGGTGTTGTGTCATCTTTCTACTTATTTTTTATCACTAGATTTAACAATTGCAAGTACGTCATCCATTTCATGTGTCTCACTCCCTCACTTTTCGAATGTAGGAAAGAAAGATGGTTGTGGTCAGAGTGAATGACTAATTTTTTTTTGCTGAGGAGATATTGTCACCATTTCTTTATCGCTTGAAGGGTTGTGGATTTTGCTCCTTCACATATGTTGAATACATGATATTTTGTCTCACTCAATATTTCTGAGAGGTATGCAATAGGATATCCATGTTGAGATGGTGCAACACAGAGTACATCATACATCAGTCTCCGTTTCAAAAGGTTGATTGATGTCATGCATTACGAGGACAAGTGTATAACAAAATCTGACCTTGATTTCTTTTGAAAATACAATATTGTGCATCTATCCACTAGGATGTTGACATGCATTGCATTCATCTACAATAAGATATGACAAAACCTAGTACAAACCCAATGGTAGAAATTTGTTATTCCAAGTGACGTGGGAGCATCCTTGGTAGTAATGGCAATCCCGCATCAACCAAAAAAATTGTTCTCCAGTTTTGAGTTGCAAGAGATGGCACAAGCGTCTGAGAACCTATGTTTTCTTATGTTTTATCTTAACTTTCAAACTCTAGCTTTCATGGTGTCTCAAGATTTTTCAGATTCACAGTTGTTTTAAGCTTTTAAACTTCCATGCAATTTTCTGTGTTTTTGTTGCATCCAAGCTTTACACGTACTTGTTCTTGGGATGTTCTTTGTTTATCCAAGCTTTACATGTTCTATGTAATGAGATGCGTATCAATATCGCATTCTCGTAAAGCTTGTGTTTTGACAAATAATCAAGCCCTAAGGATTGAGTTTTATTTGTGTTCTAAAATTGTGACACTGTCACTGTATGATTTCAGTCGAGTTATGTTTCATTTTGCCTTCGAATTTTATTTTGCATTGTGCAACAACAGCTCGACAAGTGTCAAAAGCTCGAGGAAGGTTGTTATAGGACCTCAAATTTGCTTTGTATTGTTGCTTTTCTATTCCTTACCTCTCCATGCAACGACAACATGACAAATGTGACTTCCTGGTGAACTGATGTTTGACTTTTCCTAGTGCTTTGAGAATTCAATTGATGTTGAGTCACGAAATCGGTCCACAAGTCATGGACTTGTCTAAAAAAATCTTAGGTTTTAACTTTTGAAGGTGATCTATATACTAGCAATGCGACAAGTATCATAGTCTTGGATTCTCATGTATATAAAGCACTCTCACAATTATAAACTATTATATGCTCAATGAAAGGACATGTTGACACGTGTCTTGATCTCAAGAATTGTCTCATGTCTCACTTGGATGCATGCAACAGAACATTGGCATCTGTCTTCCTCTCATGCATTCTCCATGTTGTTAAAAACATTGGTCTTTACATTTTAAATTTTTGTACAAAATCTTAATATAATAAATTCCCACAGTTGCAACAAAAGAGTTTGATCTATATATATGAAGCCAATAGTCAATGAGTTACGGTTTATTGATATGGTATGTATTCGTTCAGGGATAGCTATTTTCAAATATACCCATTTCATGTTGTTTCAAGGCAACAAATCTGAATAATCCTCTGTAGCTA
Source organism: Taxus wallichiana var. yunnanensis (assembly GCA_018340775.1). NCBI lineage: Eukaryota > Viridiplantae > Streptophyta > Pinopsida > Cupressales > Taxaceae > Taxus > Taxus wallichiana. The sequence goes on from CM031237.1 coordinate 291,285,432, forward strand.
TTTTCAAATATACCCATTTCATGTTGTTTCAATGAGTTACGGTTTATTCGTTGCCTTAAAGGGCAACGAATTCAAATAATCCTCAGAAGCTGAAAATTTAAGGTCTCTTATCTATGGACACAAGACCCAAACCAAATTATGAAACAGGCCAAAGCAAAAGCCAGTGCCAATCGAGTCACCAATCCAAATGTCAACTTATGGATAAATCCAATTAGAGTCCTGAAACACAGCTAAATTCACAAACTCGTACGCCAATAATTTTTTTCTATTATAAAGCTCCATGAAAGGACATGTTGACACGTGTCTTGATCTCAAGAATTGTCTCATGGAGAGATGGATTTTGGCTTTTTATTTGGATGCATGCAACAGAACATTGGCATGTGTCTTCCTCTCATGCATTCTCCATGTTAAATTCTCAGTGGTCTCGACTTTGAATCGAGACAGGAACGCTAGAAAAGCACAATGAAATGTATTTCAGTGCTAAAGCTTAATAAAATCAAGAAATCGCAAGAACTCAAAAGAACAATGATTACAGGACCTCCAAAGAACAATGATTACTTGTGCATGTGATCATAAGAAACATGGATTATGCCAAAGGAGGAACTCAAGAGAAAACAAATGTTTGATCGCAGTCCAAGATAGATAACGAGGATCAGCTTTTCGAGGGACAAGTGTCACTAAGTTTGATCCCGGAAAATAACTTCTAAGATATCCTTTCCTTGTGAAGAGAAAAAGGAAGATAATCAGATTGAGGAATTGCTTACTATCAAGAATTTCAGAACGTAGCCACCAAGATAGAGCTCTGCAAAAAAGCATTGTGTTTTGGAAGGTCCGAGGGTTACAGCATCTGGGAAAATCTTTAATGAAATTCAGAATAAATTTAAGATGGGTTTTTAACCCCAATGGTAAATCAATATAGTTCAGAGGATAATTTGAAGCCTGTAAGAAGAATCTAGAGCTCAAAGATTGAATTGTGTTTGGTAAACTGCCTACTTTTTAATTTTCTAAATAGTGTATTTGGAGAGCTCTAAATGAATTTTGAAATCTTTTGTTATTTATTTCAGAGCTTGGAAGCCCCATATTGTTTTACTCCTGTGTGTCAGATCTCAGTTGTGTCAACTTTCATCACTAAGGGATTTAGTATCCATTGTAAGGACAATTTGAAGCCTGTAACAAGAATTTAGAGCACAAAATTGAGTTTCACTTAGAAAAAAACCTGATTTGTATTTTTCTAAATAGTGTACTTAGAGAGCTGTAAATGATATTTGAAAAAATTTCTATTTACTGCTGAGCTTGGGAATCCTACATATAGGTTTTGCTCATGTATATGAGATCTCAATCATGTCGGCTTTCAACACTAAGGGGTTTAGTCTCCTGCTGCTAGGACTAGACAATCATTAATTTGGCACCCCATCCTAGCTTACATCACGGAGGAAACTTCACCGCTGTATGAAATTAAAAGGAACTATCCAACCTTGAATGATCTCAACCTACTTTGGAACCATGTAAATTCCTTTGCGATCAATGAAGTAGGCCAACTACTACATCTTGGTGACACCAAAGATACACCTGCCTATATTGGGTTGTAATTTGTGACTGCAGAGTGCATCAAAAATCTCCTTAATATGTGCAATATTCTCTTTCAAGTTTTTGTTATAGATTAAGATGTCATAAAAGAAGACAATGGTGAAAAGGTGAAGATTATTGTTCATACGCAAGATGAAGGTCAGGGATGTGTTGGTTTAGCCGACCACTCATACACACCTTCCTTTGTCTTAGAAGTTGTCCTCAAGATGTCTTCTATGTTGACTAGAGCTTGGTGATGACCAGATTTCTTATTGATCTTTGTGAAGTATTATGCACCTCGAAGCTTGTTGAAAAGACCATCTATGCAAGGTAAAGGATACTTGTTTTTCACATAATTCTTTTTACACAATAGTCAATGCAGGTAACAAACTGCCATGCTTTTGTGTACAAACAATTGGGATACAAAATTCGGTCAAAATTCCCTTGGTCAACAAGTTCTTTGATTTTCTTCTAATCTCATTGTTCACATAAATGTATCTCGGGAGTTGAGAGGAAAATTTCAAAATGGACATCTTGGAATGAAATTTATTAAAAGCATGACAAAGCATTGTGATGGCATTCAAGTTAAAGGATAGCTGTTTTTCACAGTATTCTTCTTGAGTGTGCAATAGGCGATGCAGGTAACAAACTGTCATTTTTGTGCATGGACAATTCATTGACTCAAACTTGGTCAAACCTTCCCCGATCAATGAGTTCTTGGATTTTTCTGTAAGTGAATCTCATTGTTCACCCAAATTGATCTGCAAAAGAGGGGAAGTTTCAAAAATGGAAATATTGAAATGAGATTGATTTGATGCATGACAAAGCAATGTGACGATATGCATGTAAGGTCTTCAAACAAATGTTTGTATTATAATATCAAGCAGAATATCCATCATACAAGTTGTAATAACCCTTTCGGGGTAAAATTAGTACCAAACGGGTTTTCCCAAAACCCCAAAATAAAATCTGAAAGTATGCAAACTCAGCTAACAATAAATTTTGGAAAAGAATGAATATTCAGTAATTTAATTCTCCAAACCCTAGTGCCTAGGGTAAAATCAGATTCCCACAAACCTTTTTGCAAAAATATAATAGCAGACTGAAATTTATGACAACAATCAGCTGTTAATGCCAAGAATAAGATAATGTCCTGATTTTTATTTCAAACCCTTGATACCAAAAAAACGCAGACTTCTGAAATTTCTATTTATTGATCAAAATATCCATAATCTAGAATACCCAGAAGGCTTAAAACATACTCATGACAAAAAAAAAAATTCCAACAAGGTTCTGAATTTATCTTATTTATTTTTCACACCCAAAAACCAAGAAAATACCTGTGTATGATTACAACAATTTTCTGATAACTGACACCCTGGGTGGCATGAAGAGGCCAAATGATGAATATGCAACCTGGAATCGAAGAAATCTTCCACGGATGATGCCCTAAACACCAGTCTGAAATCCCACAAGGTGTAGATAGCCCTAGATATGGCTGCAAATTGTGCCCTAGCTGTCCCTGCTTGAAGTCTTGGCAGATGTCTCTCCACTGGCTGAATTTCTTCGCTTGAAATGCAGATCTGAAGCGGAAAATGTAGAAAATGTGCCCGGAAAATGTGCCCTAGCTTTGAAAATCTGATCTTTGCGCCCAAATGTGACCTCCATAGTCCAACAATAGATATTGAAATTTTTCGTCCTCAACTCTAAATTTAGCGAGGAGTTTCGTCCCCAATAGATACCAAGGGGGCTCTCCGTCCTCTATGGCTGAAAGTGAAAGCAAATGCATTCAACTCTCGTAAGTGAGATTACTAAAGTGACTTTCCATCTTCTAATTTATTGTTGGCTTTTACTTTATTTGGAAAGTCACCCTTATTTTAACTTCAATAATAAAGTTATATTAAGTTGTCACCTTTTAATAAAAAGTGAGTGACTTGACAACTTTTTTTTTTATTATTGGCAAATAGTTTTTTGAAAGGGACTATACCCTTGTACAAGAAGGCTCAAAAAGCCAGATTTTTACAATTAAAGCACAACAAAATGATCAAAATCAAGATAAAACATGAACGCCCAACAGCAGAAAACAGTTTGCTCAGAATAATACCAAAAACCAACAACTTATCAAAGCATAAAAACAGCTGATGTACAGCGACCAAACAATTGCTGCCCGACAAAGACAAATGAAGCAATAAGGAACAACCAAATAGCAAGTGGAGAACTAAATCATCCAGGCAGAGAAGCGGTATTCTTAGAAATATATTTTTTCTTTTTACGCACTATTACCCAACTCCTTCAAGCCTCCAAAATGGAGGATTAAACAAAGGAGTATTTTCCTTATCCTCCATGATTCCAACTGGGACAGCAACATTGTTAGCCTGAGTTAAATCTTTTGTATTTTCCTTTCTACCAACAACTGAATGAGATAAATCTTTTGCATTTTTTTGCTATCAACAACTAGAATTTCCGATAGAGGGGTTTTCGGGACAGAATCGGATTCAGCTTCAGTATCTGCATTTGAGTCTAGATCCTCTTTGGCTTCAAAACCAGGTGTTCCGGGAGGGCATCTTTCCACCAGTTGTGTCTCTCATGTTGGCGCTTTTGCCATCCCACAATCAATAGAGGTGTGGCCTAAACAAAAACACCTTCTACATCTAAATGGTAGGCCTTCGTAATCTAAAGGTTGTGACCAAGTTCTATTTTGCACTCTAAGATCAATGGTTGTAGGAAGGTTTTTAAGCGATGTCAAGTTCCACCAAGATCCGGGCATAGGTAGTATGGGTGTAATCAAAGGTTTGAGAATCTATATAAAGGGTAGTTCCCAAGGCGTTGCCAATAGATACCAAGAAATCGCAACTCCAAAATTGGAGAGGTAAATGGGGCAGCCTGATCCATACAAGTTTGCAGGAGAATGATTCAGTGAGCGGGTTAAAAGAGGGGAACCAGGGTTTCATGACCAAGTACCTAGATTGCAGACCCAGAGCTTGGATGCGATGGTGTTCTTATCAACTATTGAAGAAAAAGCAACAATGAAAATACCTTTAGCACACGGATACAAATCTAACCTTCCAACTAGTATCGGAGTCCAATGCTTGGATATCCAATCGTGAAGTGTAGGAAGGTTGGGCCATAGTCCTCCAAATCTACAGATTAAAGTGTGTTCCTCGTAGTATTTTTCAGATGAAATAACCTCTTCCCCAAATGAAATGCATGGGGTAATGTCTGGTTTCATGGGGGATCCCTTGCCATTTAATGCATCTTTGAAAGACGTGTTCATGGCAAAGGCTATCGGAGTCCAATGCCGGATATCCAATCGTGAATTGAAGGTCTAGGCCATAGTCCTCCAAATCTACAAGATTAAAGTGTGTTCCTCAATAGTATTTTTCAGATGAAATAACCTCTTCCCCAAATGAAATGTATGGGGTAATGTCTACAAGTTTCATGGGGGATCCCTTGCCATTCATCTAATGCATTCAAGGACATGTTCATGGAAAAGGCCCTCACCCAACTTGCCACCGCTACACTTAGAGCGCCACCGTAAGGAGCCCGAGAAACACCTCCATTTTTGCCTACATCCATATTATAAGAATGAGAACTATTGCCTACGTCCACGCCAGAGCCCGAGGTCCACGGCTAGAGGTTCAAACTTAATGAACCGGTTTACTAAAAAATACATAAAATTTTATATTTTTAATGAAAATAATATATTTGAAATGTTAAAAACGATAATTCCAACAAGTACACACAGAATATGCAAAGTTTTCTCTTATATATATGCAAGAAAGGTGTTTATAGCAAAATGGCACGAACTCCAAGTCCAATACACAATACATATATCATAGATGAGATTCCGAAACAAAATACATAGACATTGAGGCTCAATGATCAATCTCCATAGTTCAAGACTCCAAAAAAACAACATGATATGATCATTGATACATTACAAATACTACAAGTTACAAAACTCTAGAATAAACTAGATGACTCATGACATCAATGATCAATCATCATGATCAAACTCTGCACCGCTGCTGGAAATGGGATCCTCAAGGTCATCCTCATCAATATGATCACCGGCCTCTGGCTCTGACTGACTCATCCAAATCCTGTGTACATCCGCAACAACCGGAGCCGCACGGGTCGGGGAGTAAAGACGAGTGCGACTAGGTCCCGCCGTGTCTCGTGACGATGGCGGCGGTGGCCGCTAATGGCTCATCGATTCTTGATCCAAACCCATCCACCCCAAGTCATCGGATCAAACTCGCCTGGCCGACTCTCCTCTACCCATTCAAGTGGATCTATATCATCCAAGACAATGGGATCGTGACGTCTTCGGTTCAACAATCGGTTACGCCTTAACCGAAGGTCAGATCGCACGAAGACAAGATCATTCAACCGTTGTTGTTCCAAACGTTTCTCTTCTTCTTGTGAATCCGCCAAAGATGTACTCGCTTGCGCTTGCGCCGCACTCGAAGCACCGCAAGTTTGGCTCAGATCCTAATTGCAAACTTTTGCAACCGAGGACACCGACTACCAAATGAATCCCACCAATGTGCTGCGATAAAAATGTAAATGTTTAATTAGTAAACAATGACAAAATAAAGTTAAAAACACAAAGCTTAAAAATTAAAAGTAAAACATAAACTTATAACTTAAAGGTTAAAGCGTAATTCAACAAATTAGAAAAATATTGTCTTATGCTAAAAATTCATGATTATTCATTAAAATTTTTAATCAAATAAACTTCAAAAAACTTAGAATTTCTTACCTGGTTGGTCCACATCCCTTGCAATCTTTGCAAGGTTTTTTCCAAAGGTACCGTGGCTCACAAGAAGCCGATCCGTCGGTGAACCTCAAGTGCCGTGATCTCATCGTGTGACCATGCGCCTGTGCACTCGTGACAAACCATCTTTTACTTCTCCCGTTTGATCTCTCCAAGTTCGAGCTCAGAATGATATTTTGGGTTCAAGAAATACCCAGCTGCATGTATAGGTCGATGGAGTTGATTGTTCCATCTATTATCTATGATCTCCCATATAGGCCCATACTTAGTTACCCTGTCTTTGTATGCTGCCCTTATCTGCTCCTTTGCCTGATCCATAGCCTCATAAATATAGCCCATGGCTAATTTGTCCCCATCCACCAACCGCAACACCTTAACAAGAGGCTCAGCAACTTTCACAATCTCTGTTGTTTTTTTCCAAAATAAATTATCAAAAAGTTTCTTCTTTGTGTCTTTCCCATCCTGTTTCCGGCTCCATTTTGATGCATTCCATTCATCACTTAAAAACATCCTTTTCAAGTTCTGTTGTTGGGAAATAAGAGATTGCAACGTGAGAAAGTTCGTTGCAAATCTCGTGATGGCTGGCCTAACAAGTTCTCTGCCCTCAGTGTTCTTCCTCATTAGGTTCAATACCCATGAGTGATTATAGATGTATTTGGTGATGCTCTTGCCATGCTCTACAGTGTTCTTGATCCAATCTTTTTTCCCTATATCCTCAAGCATGAGGTCTATGCAATGTGCAGCACATGGAGTCCAAAATATTGTTTTGTGTTTGGCCTCCAACATCTTACCAGCAAGAACATAATTAGATGCATTATCTGTTATGATTTGTACAACATTTTCTACCCCCACCTCTAAAACAATCTCATCCAAAAGCTCAAACAATAAATTTGCATCTTTACCCTATCGATGCATCTACCGATTTCAAAAACATGGTACTTGTGGACAAGAGGCAAGAAAATTTATTATCAGTGCGGTTCTTGCCATCACTCCACCCATCCGACATGATAGTGCATCCTGCTTTGGCCCAGCTGAAGCAGTAACCTTTCAAATATTCATCTATGGATGCAACTTCTTTCTTCAAAAGTGATCCTCTCAAGTCATGCATACTAGGGCCTTTCAAGCCCTTACCAAAGAAAACAACAGAATCAAACATCGGCTGGTAATAAGGTGAGCGGGCAAAGATGAAAGGGATATCGTGCATCATACCACCATCTAAAGAATGTACTCAAAAGTGCTTTTCAGATTGCTTCTTCCAATGGTTATCCAAGGTGGGCTGATTTTCTGTTGGCATGGAGGCACTAACAAGTGTGGAAGATGGAAAAAAGCTTTGAATGGTCTTTCTTTTTTGAGGCCGATTTTCTTGACTATGAGTGGATGGGGGAGGCATATACCGAAAGGGGTCTCTAACATGGACAGAATGGGTCAGAGCAAGATCCTTCAACACTCAAGGCATGTTCCTCCTCCCTATTTCAGCTTCCATCTCTTTTTGCCTAGCCTTCTCTTCTCTATGTTTTTCAAGCATGTTTTTCATTTCCAACCTAATGTCATCAATACCAGGTGCCTCACATGGGGTAACTTGGCCTCTTTGACCAGCCAAGTGTTGTTTCAACCTATGAATCCCCCTTGATGCGTTTCTTACAATATTTACAAAAAACTTGGTCATCAATTACGTCTGCATGGGCCCATGTAGGGTCTTTTGATTTGGGGGCCATTGCAAATGCAAACAAAGCTGAAAATGCAAATAAAAAATAAATAAATTTCCTATTTCATTTTTAATAAAATTTACAAATAAGGGGCAAGTTTAAAATGTTACATACCTTTCAATGTGCACACAAATGAGGTGAGGAAATGCTCCAAGCTTGTATATAGCACCACAAAGAGCCCACACTCCAAATGTAGATGTAAATGCCACCACAAAGAGCCCACACTTGATACCAAACAACTCCAAATGAACACTATTCAAGGCTGCCCCAATCCTCCAAATCCTTGCAAATAAGAGAGGTGCTCACAAATAGAGGTGAGGTGCTCACAAATGGCTGCCAATATCACCACAAAGAGCCCACAAGCAATGCCAAACAAACTCCAAGCCTCCAACTTCCAAGCTCACTACAAAAAATAAACTCTTCAATCTTATGCTCACAAATGCTTTTGCTCACAAATGCTCACAAATGCTCAATGAGAGAGGTGTGGAGTGATAGAGGGGGGTATTTATCACACTAAATTAGGGTTTAGTCACTTTAGAAACAATTAAAAATTAAAAAAACATAAAAACGCTTTTCTATATTGGCGCGCGCACAGAAAAAACGAACCGGCCGGTTTTGAAAAAAAAACGACGATTTGCCGGTTTAGCTAAAACCGCCTAAGCGTCCGGTTCAAAGGCCGGTTTAACTTTTTTTTTTTCAAACCGGTCAAACCGGCCGGTTCCGGTTCCGGTTTGACCGGTTTTTAAAACATTGGTCTATAACCCAACAATTGTTTCGACCTTTCTCCCAATGGTTTTAAATATGATAAGGTTACTAACTAGCAGACATATCGAGCTATAACCTACAAATTAGTGTTCAATATACAAAGGAAATGCAAATCTTTACACATGCAATGAAAGTAGAGATGAAGATAATAGCGATGTCTTAGAGGTCTACTCTGTAAGTTTATTGTTGTGTTGTTTTTCTTCTTATGCTTGATCACCGGATGGAACCTCCTGCTAGAAGTACTGTGTGTCTCTCTCTTTCCAACTTACATTGTGTATGCAAGAATGAAGATAGTTTGTGTTTGTAGAAACTAAAGATAATTATGCTCAAAGTCAATGATGGCCTCCTTACTTAAAAGATATTGTTTTCATTGCTTGAGAACTTGAAGGGTTGCATAAAACTCCTTCTCATATGCCAAATACTTATTATTGTGTCTTAGTAAATATTTCTAAGACATGCAACGAGATCTCCATGTTGAGTGGTATTGGACCAATGCATAATATGATGCATTACTCTCCCTTTCAAAAGGGTTGATTCATGTCGTGTCTTACAAAAAAAGATATACAACAAAATATTACTTTTTGATTTCTTCCAAATCTAGTGTTACATTCGCTTGGATCACATTCATCTATAATGACATGTTACAAAATCACAAGACTGAAGCCCAATGGTAGAAACTTTTTGGTCAAAGGAAACTTCGCATGACTCTATGAGATTGAAAGGAAATGACCGGTCAAAATGGGTTTGACCTCTCTCGGATCCAAGTGAATGTCTTCACATCAAATGAAGTAGCCGTAGTACTAAATCGAGTGACACCAAAGATACACTTTTCCTAAATTGGACTACAAATTGAAGCCAAAGCGTGTCAAGAATCTTCTAAACATGTGCGATATTTTCTTTCAAAGTCTTGTTGTAGATTGGGAGGATGCCACACAAGTAGACAAAGAAGAGTTGGTGAATTTTCAAGACCAAGGAAACTCAAACTCTATGAGATTAACAGGAAATGACCAAATCTCAAATGATAATGATTCTCTCTAGATCGAGGCAAATGTCTTCATGGTCAATGAGATTAACAGGAAATGGTCAGTCTTAAATGATCTTGATTCCCTCAAGATCCAAGGGAAAGTCTTCATGGTCAATGATGTAGCCCTAGTACTAAACCTAAGTGACACCAAAGATACACTTTTTCTAGGTTGGCTTACAAATTGAGGGCAAAGTGTGTCAAGAATATTCTAAACATGTGCGATATTTTCTTTCAAAATCTTGTTGTCGATTAGGAGGATGTCACACAATTAGACTGAAGAGTTGGTAAATTTCCAAGACCAAGGAAAATTTGTAACTTTATGAGATTAACAAGAAATAACCAATTTATTCCAAAGTCTTATTGTAGATTAGGAGGATGCCACATAAGCAAGCAATGAAGAGTTGGTAAAAGGCCTATGTATCTCTTGCTCATATGAGAATGAAGGTTATTTGTGCATTGCTCAAGACAAAGGAAACTACCAACCATTCGTAAAATTCTTTCAAAAGAAACCTTCTAGATGTCTTCTACGTTGACTAGAACTTGGTGATGACTAGATTTCAAATTGAACCCTATAAAGTATTATGCACCCCAAAGCTTGTCCAAAAGATCATCAATGCAAGGTAAAGGATACCTATTTTAAAAAAAGTATTTTTGTTGATAATACAATAATCAATCTAAGTAAAGAAACTAGACTTTCAATCATGTATGGATGATGGACTACAACAACATTAAGAGCTTAGTCGAATCTTCCTCGGGAAATGAGTTCTTGGAATTTTTTGCCAATTTCATTATTTCTCCTAGACAAAATATCCAATACAAAGTTGGAACATTTGAAATTTTGAAGTGCAAATCTTGGAATGAGATCGATTTGATGTGTGACAAAGCAATAAGGATCGTATGCCTTTGGGTTATTCGCATACATCTATTATTGTCATGGAAGGTAGCATTCTTCATCATACAGTATGGTTTTGCACAAACAAAACATTCAAGATTCCAAATGATTCCACATAACAAGTGACAAAATCATGTGTGGGCACAATCCCATACTCAAATGTGCAATGAGGCATGTAACTTTGAGTTCTCGCCTCATGATTGAAACCATAGTTACCAAGTCCGAAAATCCAGATCCGTTCAGAAGACAAAAAAATCCGAAAATCGAGAATTCTTGGAAAAGTTTGGAAAAATTCGGTCCGAAATATATGAGTTGAATTTTGTAAATAGGAAAATTTGACAAAATAATGAAAACTTTAATAATGTAATGTAAAATGTTATTTTTTTAATATATAAGGTTGATGGGTGAGTTTTTCCCCAAAAGCTACAACAAAAAAATTTAAATTCCTAAAATTTGGGTATAGGACCAAATTTATCCTGCCAACTGAAAATTTTGGATACAAGCGGAATTTGTGCAGATCTCGGCAGATTTGATAACTACTATGGTTTAAACCATAAAACGAATAAAGCTAACGTTGCACTTTCGTGATAAGCCCCAAATCTACACTGATACTGGATACGGTACAATACTACCGATATGGCAAATTTTAAAAATCTTGGGTACGCTTTTACGCTTTTATACATATACGCTTTTGGGTACGTATATAAATATGCATATAAATTATAATTTAAAGAAGCATTTGCATACTTATTGAAATTTAATTCTCATACATTGCATACTTATTGAAATTTAATACTCATAGAGTTATACAACTTAAAATCATTCATAGAACATGAAAACAAAATTGAAATTTCCAATACTTTGAGAATTGAGACTTGAGTTTGTATTGATAATTGATTCAGAATGACATAATGTTCAAAAATCAAAACATGATAGTACATTCAAGTTCTCAACTTCTAGAGCATATCATCTAGATGATCGTCAAAATCATCTTCATGGATGCCACTTGCAGCTCCACTCCCACTAGCTCCACTTTCAAACACTTGTGAAGGGCTCCCTGGAAGTTCCTCATCAATGCCAAGAAGAGAAACATTGGCTAAACAAGCAGCTTTGAAGCTTTAAAGTCCGTGTTTTCGGAGTTCGAGGTCCCAAAGCTTGTTAGGACCACTAGTATACTCTTGCGTCTTGTGGGTTAAGAGGTGCGAGAGGAATGAACGTATACTAGATCTTGGCTTTCTTCATGCATGACATGGTGCGTTTGGTTATAGTGGAAAAAGCCATAAGTACTCAGGTTAGGCGCATCTATGATTACTTAGAAGAATTACTAGCCACCTCTCACAAAAAAACAAAGTATTAATATTATAAATTATTAATTTAAAAAGAATGATATCATTTTGAATTTTAATTGCATTGGTAATTAAAATATCAAATAACAAATTTGTAAAACTTTATACACTGCACCTGTAGAAGCGATTTGATCGCGAATCGTCGTAAGAACTTGACATCATGGCCATGTCAGTCACCACGTGATGGATCTGTGGTGGGTTTGTCCTGAAATAGCCTCTACCTCTCCCATGCACCTTGTCCATTTACAAACATCGACATCCCGGCTGACTTGCAAGTGATGTAGCTGGATCAGAAACAACCTCTTGAATGTTGCCTCGTCCCATTTGCAGAAACCTCGTGGTCATCATGAGCGTTGTACCAGCTTCTCCCCCATTATTTCAGTGTTGTAATATTTGGGATTTAAAGCATAAGCGAGGAGATCTGATAGGGTGGTCATTTTGTTCCACTTTTCACGATCACATTTTTAACCACATTAAAAAATTTCCTAGGTCTGCTCTTTGCATTTGTATGACATAAATGGATTTTTTCAGTAAGCATGGAGTCAATGCCATCATAATATCTCAACGCAAAGCATTATCTTTGTCAACAAATCGTATCATACTCAAAATAGCTCTGTGAAACTCAACAAATATTCAACTCTTCCTCACAATGCTCACAAAGATCCATGATTTTATTTTTGGGCTCTTTCGTGTTAGATTGCCTCAGGATGGTCCAAACATTATCAATCACCATCATGCTCAAAGCACGTCTCACCTTCACAGTCGTCTCAAGACGAGTGTGTGTGAAAGGCAAACTAGTCTCGTGAACCTATTAAAAAGAATGGAAACAATTCAATAACACAATTTGAAATTGATTTAAAAATTTCAAAATCAAATATTAAATTTAAAATGAATTGTTCATTTACCTTCAACAGACTCAACTTTGAAAATCTTCAAATATGGCTCGAGACATGTGATGGTTGGTGATAAACATCGAATCTCTTTTGCCTGTGTATATTTTGCTCAAATCCACGCAATTTTCCCAATCTTCATGCATCATTAGATTCGGGGAAGTGTATGCAGCATGGTGTCAAATATGTGCTCATATTTACCCTCAACTATTAATCATTGCCGCCTGCATCAAATGCGATTTTTGGCGTTATCGTGAATTTTTGACAACCCTCTGCGAGACAACGACTCAATAAGCCTGTTTTCAATGAGAATATTTGCGATGAATGGGCATCTTTTTTTCCCCCTCATAATCATGACACTGAAACATTGGCCCTTTAGGCATACTTGCACAATAATGTTGATGATAGGTTATTCCAGCGTTTTTTCCATCCATCGATATAATAGAGACTTCTGAATCAGCATGAAAAGAATCTCTAATCGGATGTAGATATGTCGAATGTTGTCAGCTACTTCTTTTGCCAAAAGAGAAGTGCGAACCTTTTAGCTATATTAGGGCTTTATATACCTATGGTGGTGCCTCATTAACTACCATCTGCGCCGCTAATAAGGTGATCTCAAAGATATTGAATGGCTCACATGAAAATATATACGAGACACCAATTCATTTGCAATATCCCTCTTCTCGATGTTAAATGTTTTTCTAATGGGCCTTTTGTTCTCTTGTTTGATGGCAAAAAAACATTCTCGCATCTGCTCAAAGGGTCATCAATTCAACAGCAAAGACGAGTTCAATAAAGAAAGGATGAAATGATGGTGTTGATGTTGGTGGTTTTTCCATGGACCTCTATTGTAAAAAGCAGTTTCAAAGCGAGCTCTTGCTCTGCTTGATGTTTGCATCTCTTACTCTTTTAGGTGCGTGGCTATGGTTTTCTTTTCACCTTCCACATGGTCTAATACCCGTCCCCGATACTTGGTTCAGATGAGAAGTGAACGGGTATTGACCATAGGGAAGGTGGAAAAGAAACCATAGCCACCACCTAAAAGAGCAAGAGGATGCAAACATCAAGCAAAGAAGAGCTCGCTCTAATCTGTTTCTTTACAAAGAGGTCCATGGAAAACCACCAACATCAACACCATCATTTCATCCTTTCATCGAGACTCGTGTTAAAACTATTCTAATTGATGACCCTTTGATCAGTGATACCTCGGGGCCATCAAACAAGAGAACAAAAGGCCCATTAGAAAAACATTTAACATCGAGAAGAGGGATATGCAGATGAATTGGTAACCTTATATTTCGCATGTGGACTCGCCATTCAATATCTTGAGATCACCTTATTAAAACAGATGGTGAGAGAGGCATTAAATGAGGCACACATGACAAGCATACAAGCCCTAGCTATAATAAGGTTCGCACTTCTTTGGGGGCAAAAAGAAGTGCAACACATTCGTTACATATCTACACCAATTAGAGATTCTTTGACCGATTCAGAGTCTCTATTATATCGATGGATGGAAAACGCCGTAAATAGACCATTATCATCAACATTATTCGGCATTGATGCCCTAAAGGGCCAATGTTTGAAGGTGCTGATTGTGAGGGGGAAATAAAAGATGCCCAATTCATCGAAATATTCTCTTACCGAGGTTTATCGAGAAAGATGAGTCCGCAGAGGGTCATGTAAGTCATCACTGATAACGCCAAAATCGTAAAATGGGATTAATAATGAGGGTAGGTATGAGCACATATTTTGACACCATGTGCAATACACTTCTTGCGAATCTAATGATGCGAAGATTGAGAAAATTGCATGGATTGAGAAAAATATACACGAGGCAAACGAGATTCGATGTTTATCACCAACCATCACATGTCTCGAGCCATAAAAGATTTTCAAAGTTCGAGTCTGATTGAAGGTAAAATGAACAATTCATTTTAAATTTAATATTTGATTCAATTTTTAAATCAATTTCAAATTGTGTTGTTATTGAATTGTTTCCATTCTTTTTAATAGGTTCTTTAAGACTAGGTTTGCCTTCTCACACACTCGCCTCTTGAGACGACTTGAAGAAGGTGAGACGTGCTTTGAGCATGATGGTGATTGATAATGTTCTGGACCATCCTGAGGCAATCTAACACTTGAAAGAGCCCAAAAATAAAATCATGGATCTTGATGAGCATTGTGGGGAAGAGTTGAATATTTGTTGAGTTTCACAGAGCCTATTTTGAGTATGATACGATTTTGACAAAGATAATGCTTGCATTGGAGATATATATGATGGCATTGACTCCATGCTTGAAAAAAATCCATGATGTCATATAAAGCAAAGAGCAGGACTCGAGGAAATTTTTTATAAGTGAAGTTAAAAATGTGATCGTGAAAAGGTGGAACAAAATAACCACCCCATCGCATCTCTCGCTTATGCTTTAAATCCCAAATATTACAACACCGAAATAGTTGGGATCGACTGTAGACAACGACCATATGATGACCACGAGGTTTCGCAAATGGGACGAGGGCAACATTCAAGAGGTTGCTTTCGATTCAACTACATCACTGCAACCGCCAGAGATGTCGATGTTTCAAATGGACAAGGAAAGCATGGGAGAGGTAGAGGCTATTTCAGTGACAAACCCACCATTGATCCAATCACGTGGTGGACTACTGCCATGGCCATGATGTCAAGTTCTTACGACACAATTGCGATCAAATTGCTCTCACAGTATAAAAAGTTCAGAACTTGTTATTTGATATTTTAATACCAATTACGAATTAAAATTCAAAATGATATCATTCTTTTTTAATTAATAATTTATAATTTGTTTTTGTGAGAGGTGGCTAGTAATTCTTCTACGAGCACAACCTGGAGTACTTATGGCTTCATCCACTCACCCAAACGCACCATGTTCGCATCGAAGAAAGTCAAGATCTAGTATACGTTCATTCCAACTCGCACCTCTTAACCCACAAGACGCAAGAGTATACTAGTGGTCCTAACAAGCTTTGGGACCTCCAACCTGAAAACACGGACTTTAAAGCTTCACTGCTTGTTTAGCCAATGTTTCACTTCTTGGCATTGATGAGGAACTTCAGGAGCCCTTCACAAGTGTTGAAAGTGGAGCTAGTGGGAGTGGAGCTGCAAGTGGCATCCATGAAGATGATTTTGACGATCATCTAGATGATATGCTCTAGAAGTTGAGAACTTGAATGTACTATCATGTTTTGATTCTTTGAACATTATGTCATTCTGAATCAATTATCAATACAAACTCAAGTCTCAATTCTCAAAGTATTGGAAATTTCAATTTTGTTTTCATGTTCTATGAATGATTTTAAGTTGTATAACTCTATGAGTATTAAATTTCAATAAGTATGCAATGTATGAGAATTAAATTTCAATAAGTATGCAAATGCTTCTTTAAATTTATAATTTATATACATATTTATATACATGTATATATAAATATATATATATATATATAAAACGCACCCAAAAGCGTGCACTGCACCCAAAAATTTTAAAAATTTGCCGTATCGGCATACCGCACTGCATCCGTATCCAGTTGTCTAGAATTTATAATCATTGAATTTTAGATCATTCGCAAAAGAGCTCAATTTCCTAAACCCTTTGAGTTCCGATGGGAGTGGTTTACCTTACTAATATCGGTATAAACAAGACAAAATACACATAATTACAACACTATAAAAGAGCGATATCATATATCCTCGTGAGCATGTATAATGAAAGGACGGGAGACTCAACAATCCTTAACAATCTCCAACCCAATGAGAATCGAGAGCACTATAATCATTGAATCCTAGATCATTACAAAAGAGCTCAATAATCATTGAGTTCCGACAGGAATGGTTTACCTTACTGATAAAAGTAGTTGTGTCACAAGGCCTCTAGGTATCAAAGATGTTGTCTGATAGCTTTCTTGGAGCATGTGTCCTTTCCATGTCACAATTCATAGATAGAATTGTCCTTAATTAATGGCAGTGTGGTGTGAACCACTGATGGAGTTTGCAATGGACCAATTGTGTTCAGATCAACGCAGGTCATTAGATTATTTGGATCCATGAATATAACTAAGACACTGTACATTAATGTAAACATTTATCATGGCAGTAGAGTGCCATATGGGACTCATGGGATGAGCTAACACAACAAGACACGCATGATGAACATGCAAAAATTGCTTCTCGTCTAGATGTCCACCTACCTTTGCACAAAAATCTTTCTTCCCATCACTACAAGGTAAATGATGGACCATGCCTAAAATCTGACTCTATGACCGTACCCAAGACACCATACATTAATGGAAACAATCATCACGGCAATAGAGCAGATTGTAACTTGTGGATGAGCTACCATAACAAGACGTGTATGATGCACATACAACAACTACTTCTCATCTAGATGTCCCATGGCAGTAGAGTGCCATATGGGACTCGTGAGATGAGCTACCACAACAAGACACGCATGATGAACATGCAAAAAGTGCTTCTCATCTAGATGTCCACCTACCTTTGCACAAAAACTTTCTTCCCATCACTACAAGGTAAATGATGGACCATGCGTAAAATCTGACTCCATGACCGTACCCAAGACACCATACATTAATGGAAACAATCATCACAGCAATAGAGCAGATTGTAACTCGTGGATGAGCTACCATAACAAGACACGTATGATGCACATACAACAACTACTTCTCATGTAGAAGTCCACTTGATTTTGCAAGAAAAATCTTTCTTCGTATCACTAGAAAGTAAATGATGGGCCATGCCTAAAATCCCATCTTTAATTTCTATGACCATGACTATGAAGAAAGTTAAAAACTAATGGCACACAATTGATCTCAACAATTCAGACTTCTATCGATTATTTGTTTGAGTAGTAGCTCAATAGCAATTATTGATGCATAAACTTACTTTAGAAAGAATAAACAAGAGCAAAGAGCTAAGTAAGCTCTAGCTAAAACATTGTAGAGTCTTTGAAATACAGTTTTCCGTGGTTTTCATACGAGCTTTGTAAACATATATACTTGGTAAACATGTACATAGGTGGACCAACCTGAAATTCTAAATTAGGAAATCAAATCAGGGTATGTTGTTTGTCGTGTTTTCCAAAAAGTGTCTTCGAAGTCGTTTGGAACACAGCAATTCATAGAAACATAACCAGTAATTAATTTGTTAACAAACAGTTAGCAAAATGCTAACAGTTATAGGAAAATTGTAGTCTCCATTAAACAGAATAATGATCGTGTATGTGCTCATACTTTCTATAACATGTGATTCTGTGAAGAGTGATGTGTTATGTTATTCCTAGATATGCTCTATGACAAGATATGACAGAGAAAAAACAGACTCAATGCTTCAAACCATAGACTCCGGGAAATGGGGACAGGGATGGGTTTCGTGGATGGGTCTCGTGGATGGGGACGCCAATTTGTAGATATCAGGTACAGGGGTACTCAGAGATGGTATAAGAAATAAAATAATAATATTTAGATATTTTAAATATTTGAATGCTCATATACATGAAATTCAGTACAATGATGTCTCCCACTCTATATTGATTATTTCTGGATGCAAATGGAGAACAATGACATGAATGGAGCTGTCGTAGGAAATTTTTATTAGGTTTTTATAACTTCATGTTTATGTTTTAAAGTTTTAAATTTAAGGCAGAAGATGAGAAGTTTTGGAGGAGATGTGGAACCTTCCAAGACATCTGACTTTCTATACTTTCTATAACATGTGATTCTGTGAAGAGTGATGTGCTATGTTATTCCTAGATATGCTCTATGACAAGATATGACAGAGAAAAAACAGACTCAATGCTTCAAACCATAGACTCCAGGAAATGGGGACGGGGATGGGTCTCGTGGATGGGGACGCCAATTTTGATATCAGGTACAGGGGTACGCAGAGATGGTATAAGAAATAAAATAATATTATTTAGATATTTTAAATATTTGAATGCTCATATACATGAAATTCAGTACAATGATGTCTCTCACTCTATATTGATAATTTCTGGATGCAAATGGAGAACAATGACATGAATGGAGCTGTTGTAGGAAATTTTTATTAGGTTTTTATAACTTCATGTTTATGTTTTAAAGTTTTAAATTTAAGGCAGAAGATGAGAAGTTTTGGAGGAGATGTGGAACCTTCCAAGACATCGTTGACCATCTCGCATCTCTGTAGCTGAGACACATCTCCCAGTTTCTATGCTTCAAACGCATCAAAATAATTTTGTAAGAAATAAATTAGATTGCATATGGCATTCTCCAATCATGTTTTCACCCCTAAATAGTTTCACCCCTAATACGGATAAATTCAAATGAAAAACTTAGTTGTTCAGATGAAAAGCTATGTTATAGATGGGCAATTCGGACGACAAAGGTTGTCTACGCATTGATTTGCAAAACATTTCAGCAAAAAGTTAGTGCAATCAAATACGAGCACTGCAACAACTATTATCATCATTGGATTACAGAAATATGTTTCAAGAAGAAATTTCTGACTTAAGTTAGGGAGCAATTTGATAGACAACAGTACTATAATCCAAGAGTTGATTACACCACAATTCTTGAGAAATGGATATAGGCTCAAATTTGACAAGCCAAACCAGTATTTCCCTACCCACATAGTTTAATTAGATCATAATTTTCTGAAACTATCAATCTAATGGTTTGGGAAGGTTTAGTGAATCTAAGTACTAGGAAGGAACAAAATTGTATTCTACCAATGGGTGTCATTTCCAAAAATATTTTTGGAAGTCATGGAGTTTCACAAGAAGAGCAAGACCAGGCTTCTAATGAATCTCATAAACGTTGAGCTGCAGCAGCTGCTGTTGAAAAGTTCAAAGATAAAATCATCAGTGTGGAAACCGAGACTACTTGACTTTAAAACTGGAAAGGAAAAATCTTAATCTTTTGAGGATGGGATTCTGCCTAATACCTCTCTTGTGGATCTAAACAAGTCAAATCCTTTCTTCAAGCATGATGGAGCTACTGCAGAAAATTTGAAACAAGTGAATGGTGGATCTGCAGCTGTCTTGCTTAAGAAAAGGGCATTGGTGGTCAAAACTGGATTGCCTTTTCTTGGTATATTCAGGAGGTTAACAGCTGTCGAGATCTAGCTCATGTGGAATCGGCCCAGCTCTTGCACTTCCACTTGCAATCAAGGCAACTAGGGAGGAAATGAATGTTATTGATTTTTTTGATGAGGCCTTCACTTCACAATTTGTATCTTGCTGCAAAAATGGAAACGGACACCCAAAAATTAAATGCTTGTGGAGCAATTACCCTTGGTCACCCAATTGGTGCAACAGGTGCTCATATGGAAACATTATTGCATGAAATGATGCAACATGGTATAGACAATAGACTTGGACATCTCCATTTGCATACACATGAAAATAAGGGTTGCAGCTGAAGATCTATAGAGCAATGCTCACAACGCCAAAGTTTATTGTTTACTTTTAAAAGATGCACAATAGGGGCTTCCTAAGAACATAAAGCACAAACTGTGGTTATAAGTAACTAAAACTTGTTTGAAATGATGCAAGTAATTGGTTGAATCGAAAACTATGGGAACCTTGAAAGATCTGATAAAAGAGCTCTTGGTCTTCCTTAATTGTTACACCTTCTTTCCAATAGTAGGGTTTGTCTTATTGCTTTGTATGGGCTTCATTGGGCCTTAGTGATGATGCCCTAGCCCTGACTGTTGTCATGAGATCGCTTAAGAACTTTAAAAGCTGGCTGTACCCTACCATTGCAGTCTTAATGGTTAAACTATATGTCTCTTTTTGGGTTATGGTTTTTGGGTTATGGTGGAGGTAAGGCATAATGGAGGTAAGGCATAAGATGTGCATGGGCACTCTAATGATTGAGCATTTTTTTTCTGTTGGGTCAAGGCACGGGGACCTAACAGAACCCTATAATCCTTGCATCCCTTACTGCTATGCACCAGTAATCTAAAGGAGGATTAGTGTAGCTTTAAGTTACCATGTTAAACCAATGGGCAGGGTTGAGATTTTAGCCAATGTGTCAAGCTTGGGAATTATAACACACCCTTTCTGCTTCCAGCACAATGTTACTATGTCTTTCCCTTGTTCTTATTGATTGAACTATGTGCAGCAATTTGGGTTAAGGTGGAGTTAGAGCATGAGCTGCACATGGTACTCTAATGATTGAGTGTTGTTTTTCAATTGGGTCGAGGCACGGGACGTAACAGAACCCCTTTGTTTTTCTATTGGGTCAAGGCACAGGGACCTAACAGAACCCCTTTTTGTTAAGCATTGGTAATCCGAAGGAGGATTAGTGTAGCCTTATGTTGGCATGGTTGAGATTTTGGCCCATGCGTCGAGCTAGGGTGTCAAAACACACCCTTTCTACTTCCACCATGATGTTACCATGTTTTTCCCTTGTTTGAATGATTGAGCTGAGTATAGCATGCCTTGTAAGTTTACCAAATCACGTTGTGCTAGGTCCTAAATGTTGTGCGTGCAAGTATGTGAATGAGATTATGAGATTGGGTAAGAGACATCTAGGTACAATTTGTTTGTTGATGGGAAATTATATGAATGAGTATGCATAGGAGGCATCTGGGTATGATTTGTTTGTTGTTTTGTTATCAAGAACATGCTTATATGTTGAAAGACTTGTAGTAGGTTATTGAGCTACGAAGGGTATGAAGTACTATCGTTTTAGGTTTGTAGACCTTAACTGTTCAAGAATTGACTGCGGCACGTGTAAAGCTTGAGTTCCTATTACTAAAAGAATTTTGCATGATCATTCGGCTGCATTTAATGCATTCTTTGAATGTTTTGTTCTTGAACTAACCTATACTTATTTCTCATAAAACAGAGATGAGAGAGTCTTGAAACAAATCTAAAATATGAGTTGATAGATAGGTTATGTGCAAATCACATTAAATACATTCCTATTTCTTTTCTTTGGGGAGGACTAGGCAAATGATCTGTGTCGAACTGAAACCTTCCAGTTGCCTATACTATGGCATTTGAAAGGATGTTAAAATGTTTGACTTCCAGTTATGATTTCATGATATGTCTTGTGGTTGCACACTTAAGAGTAATGTATTTAAGAAGCCTTACAAGTGTCAACTCAATGCAGTGGACTGAGTTGCCAAAAGAGTTCAAGGCCTTGGTTTCTGAATTGATTTACAATTCAATGTTTGGGATTCTTAACTATATGGACTGTTGTTTAAGCTGTTTGTGGTTCTTGTCATGATAGCAAAGTAGACACTACCAGACAGAATTAGAGGGTATTGCTGATCTTAGCGACAATTTATCATCATTGGAACCTGTGAGGTTTCTCAATGAAGAGCAACCGTCACTATAACCTTGATGATTTATGATGAAACTTTAGCTATTCTTAATGGATTCATTTGTTAGATTATGATCTTTAATGACTGATGTAATGGGAGCTTGACTAACTTAAGGTATATAGAAACCTGCTGTGGCAACTTGGACTGTTGCATGAAATGGATGAACTTATTACTGATGTCAAATAACTGTTTGAAACTGCTCTAGGGATAGAATTCTTTTTGTATAAATAGTTGTTTGCTGTTACTATATGGACTGTTGCTTAAGCTGTTTGTGGTTGTTGTCATGATAGCAAAGCAGACACTACCAGACAGAATTAGAGGGTATTGCTAGTCTTAGCGACAATTTATCATCATTGGAATTTGGAACCTGTGAGGTTTCTCAATGAAGAGCTCTGCTTCACTATAACCTTGATGATTTATGATGCAACTTAAGTTATTCTTAATGGATTCCTTTGTTATATTATGATCTTTAATGACTGATGTAGTGGGAGCTTGACTAACTTAATGTATATAGAAACCTGATGCTGTGGCAACTTGGACTGTTGGATGAAATGGATGAACTTATTACTGATGTCAAATAGTTGTTTGAAAGTGCTCTAGGGATAGAATCCTTTTTGTATAAAGAATTGTTTGCTGTTACTATAAATTAGTACCTAAACCGATTGTTGAGACCGGACATTGTGATGGATTCTTATGCTATAGATGGACTATGAAATGATTATTATGAAATTTGTTTAAGATACTATAGATGGATTGGCATTTGATTATTGGAACTGACAACCTGCTGTAAAACAGACCAGATCTTACGAGTTTACTAAGATACAAAGGGTAGATTTCATAACATCAAAGGAGTTAAAAATACCTTATAATAACTTTAAGGTCGGTGTACTTGGATAACTACTACCAAGTATGGAAGAATAATGATCTTCAAAATTAATTTGAAATTTACCTCTAACCCTATTATCTATACAATAATTAGAAAAGGAATTTGATAGGTTCAAATAAGTTATCAATCAATGATATATTGTAGATCCTAAGAAAAGTAGAAGTCTGACGATATGTATTGTTTCAATATCTAGAGTATGTTTTTAGGTTGCCTGCATACTCAAATGTGATCTACGGTATTTCAAACTATAGAACTCATTTAAGTATTGGGCTATTGGCCTTGTTTTGACCCCTTTTTAAGTTTTATCAATCAAATTCTGTAAAATCCTTAGTCTCTGTTTAATTATCATCTACATCTAAACCCTGTCATCTATAAAATTATTAGGAAAAGAATTTAACAGGTTTAAACAAGTTATCAATCAATGAAATACCGTGGATCATAAGAAAATTAAAAGTATACAGATATATATAGTATTTCAATATATGGAGGCTGGAGCATGTCTTTAAGTTGACTGTGGACCCAAATGTGATCTGCAGTATTCCAAACTACATGACTCATTTGGGTATTAGGGTACATGATTCTAATTCTGTATTAGGCTTATTAGCTTGTGATGAGTACCTTAATAAATCGAATTCTGTTTTAAAACCCTAGATGCAAATTGTGTCTGTCTAAATATTATTTACTTGAAAAATAAAAGATGCATAAATCTTGTTAAAAACCCATATCCAAAAAACAAACCAAACTCACTTTCAAGCCAAAAAAACTTTTATGCATGTACCTGTCTTCTGCTAAAGAATTTGATATCTGCTATTTGAGAGCCTGACAGTGCATTTGAACCCTCATCCAACCTCAGTCAAGCTGAGTGGCCCTGCAAACCCAAAATCAAGAGTTAGAATGTGATATCCACGCTAAATCTAGTGATACAGTAAAGCCAACACAAAATGTATAATCCAAATTGAAATAACAAAAACTAAAACAAATTGTAAGATGAGGATCTCAGAAATCTCAGGTCACCTGTGAAGCAGAGCAGCAGCCTTTTAATTCCTAATGCAATGCCAAAGCCAAAGTAAAATAGAGAAAAGAAAACATTCATTCAATCAAATCACAGAGTCACAAACACCCAGCAGACACGAGAACAAAGTGTGGCCACACATTATACAGTAAAAGAAAAAGATGAAACAGAGAAGCACAGATATGAGACGAGGAAAAACAGAGAAGGATAATGAAAAAATGAAATCAAAACAGAGCGCGGTGATATTTTCAAATGAATTCCGTCTAAATGATACCTGTATTTAAACAAAATCTCCACCGACCTCAACCCCAAATCCCAAGTAAAAAAGCGTGTCAAACGGCTCTCTAAATTTATTCTGACTGGCACAACGGTATACATTTGGCTTTTTATCGTATAGACAAATAAACATTATAAGAATAAATAAATGATAATTGCAATGTCAATGTCATGGCGCGGAGACTCGAACCCTAAGCTTGTATAGGAATGGCAGATAAAGTAGCTTCACGGGAGGAATAACAAATAAAATGCCTTGCCGTAATGTTGCCTCGCAGTGGCAGTGGAGAAAACGCGCAGGAGGGAGCTGTATATTTTCCGTTGCGGGAAAATATACAGCTCCCTCCTGCGCGTTTTCTCCCTTTAGCGTGGATGGAAATAAAAATAATTTGTTATTTAACCCATTTTTGCAATCGCAAACAAAACGCCGAAAGAGAAATAATGGTGAGGGGAAATGGAAATTGAAGCAAACAATAAAGCACCAAGTATCAATTACATATGTGGATGGCAAGTAAAGACGAACCAGGTGGATGGAATGATTTTTTGTAAACAAAGTCGAAGATAGAGCTAACAACAACATTAACAAAAAATGTTTTAAACAAAAAATTTGTGCAAAGCATGAATTTGTTGTTGACGCAAAGAATCAACTTATTATGAGTTAGTTTTCTCGGTACACGAGTAAATGATCTGGCAACAAGAGAGTAAAGGGGTCTCAACAATCGAAGCTTGAGGTTGTCCAAATCATCATCAATTGCTATCATTATCGTAGGTGCTAGGAAAGTACATGATTTCTTTGTTTTCTGGTTTGGTTTTCTTCTTTACATCATTCTGATGATTTTACTCCTCCTTTTTGCTCGCCTTCTTCTCTACATTACACCATACAGTTTGGGCCTCCATGGATGGAATTTTTTTGTGGTCACCACGGATCCCAAAAATATGAGTACATTTTGAAGTCCATGTTTGATAACTACCAAAAAGGAGTATATTATATATCTATCTTCGACTTTCATTAGGGAGATGGTATCGTGAGCAAAAACGGGCCAGAGGGGGAGCATGTCGTAAAGAGCATGAGCTCCATTCTGCACTCCCTTGCCTTTAAACTCACATCACTCTTGGCCACCACCCCTCCATTAACGACACATTGCTTACGCAGCTTGCAGACACCTTTCAAACCGCTTCGCCACTCCACCTCAAACATCTTCTTCTTTACTCTTTCTTCAATTGTGCATGCTTGGGTTTGAGGCGTTTCAGGATGTTTAGAAATTGGACGCTTGAAGCTCACAAGTAAACATGCCTGGGATGCGACAATGCTCAAGTAATTTTCTTTGTTTGTCGCTCTTGATTCTCTTTCCTTAAATTAATTTTTTACAGGTTGATCGCCCCTTTCTTCGTCTGGAAAAGCACGAGATTTGTAAGCATGGGGTCAGAGGGGAAGTTCGAGTTCATTCCCAAATTGGAATCGCCAGGACCTGTTCAAATGAATACACCTGCTCAAAAGACCATCAATAAGACATGTTTTAATCCACAAATTTGCACAAAGCATGACTTTTTGGTTGACGTAGAGAAAAATTTTGTGTTGCAAAAGATCCATAATCAACCTATTATGAGTCAGTCTGCCCGGTGTTTTGAGAAATTGGTCTGGCAAAAAGAGAGTAAACGGGTTTCAACAAGTGAATATTGTGGTTTTCCAACTCGTCATCGATTCTATCATTACTCACATGCCAAGCAAATACACGATTTCTTTTTTTTTTGGTTTTTTTATTCTTTATAGTACTTTGATGCTTTTACTACTCCTTTTGCTCACCCTCTTTTTTGCATCGAATGCTACAGTTTAGGCCTCCATGGATGACAAACTTGGTTTTTATGGTCACCACGGATTGAAATTTTTTGAGTAGGTTCTAAAAACCATGTCCGACAACTACCCAAAAGGAGTTTATTAGAAATCCATCTTCAAAATTCTTCAGGGTAATGACATCTTGAGCACAGATGGGCTAGAGGGGGAGTGTGTCGTAAAGAGCATGAGCTTCGTTCTGCACATCCTCGCCTTTAAAATTCACATCATTCTCGTCCATTCCTGTTTCCATTGAGGACACACTACTTCTTTTCTCGCCGATGCCTCTCGATCTGTCTCGATGCGACAATGTTCAGGTAATTTGTTTTGTTGCTCACTCTTGATTCTCTTTCCTTAAATTAATATTTTTTTCAGGTTCATCGCCCCTTTTGTTGCCTGAAAAAGCATGAGATTTCCAGGCATGGGGTCAGAGGGGAAGCTCGAGTTCATTCCTAAAGTGCAATCGCTGGGACCTGTTCAAATGAATACACCCGCTTAAAGGATTATGTTTGTGGACTTCATGTCGCCATAAGAGTTATTGTCCTCATCACCACAGTTAGTTGAGGAACGGTTAGACGTAGAGCCCATGGTTTCCTCCACTTATGCTTCAAAACCCCCAACCGATGAATTTAGCAAAACTATTTTTTGGCAGGTACGTGTGAAAAATTGATTTGTTAAACCATTTTATACCACGTGAAGGGCATATGTGAGTGTGCGCTTTGTTGACCAATTCATCTCTCGCGCCCATGTCCCATCAGTTGTTAGAAGGGTTGGAGCATTTCGCATGTACAAACGCCTTTCGACATAATGAAATTTTACGATTTCCAAGTTACATATATATATATATATATATATTTTAGATTTATCCTAATGTTGTACGCCATTATAAATATTTTCTTGATATGACAAGTTTAATGGAGGAAAACTACGGTTTTGCAGAGTTAGTAGACATTTTCGATTTGTTTTTTAGGGCATTCGATATAGATATTCCTTAGATTGATAACATTGCGGTTGAAAAGATATGATATGAATGGTATAGCTTCAAAAGTATTGTATCTTCTATTTTTTCTCCATGTATTTAATAGATAAATAAAAGTTGAATGGGAAAAATAGACCCATGTTAAACAAACCAACCACCCCAGTTAGGTGCTCTTCGAAACCCAAAGCAAAACATGGAGAGCGACGCATCCTAAGCAACCTTTTCAGACCTGTCATTTTCCTTGCATAATAATAGAAGAAATTTATTTCAAATCATTGGATTAGGTCATCGGATTAGGCCGCCACATCGTCCAAGGGCAGGGACAAGTCGGATCAGAAGGACCATGAACCGCCACAACAATTTTGGGCTCACCCGCTTGTCACTGCTAAATCTTGGGCTGAGGTGGACAATGAAAAAGATTACTACGCCACATTTTTGTGGAAATGTGTGCCAAGTGTACGGTGGAGGAGTGTCCGTACTTCGTCGACCAACA
This sequence comes from Taxus wallichiana var. yunnanensis, assembly GCA_018340775.1. NCBI lineage: Eukaryota > Viridiplantae > Streptophyta > Pinopsida > Cupressales > Taxaceae > Taxus > Taxus wallichiana. The sequence goes on from CM031237.1 coordinate 291,313,241, forward strand.
ACAAATGATCATCGATGGTCTGTCGCTTGTCAGGGGGAGGGGGCTTTCTCCCGGTGAATACGTCTTTTGGCATAAAATATCAATTCATCTTATTCCATAATTAGTAATTACCATGGATTTTAATCCACTATATATTGCCCAACAATAAATGATATTTTTGCTCTATAAATACAAACCGACAAGGAATTGGAAGATATTATGGCCTTAAACAACCAGGGTGTAATCCCGTCAAGCCTTTCCTTGCCATGGACGACGAAGCGTGGATTGACTCTTGTGTGCTCTTCTTGGATTTCACCTTAGAATCTATTGATATGTCCAAGCCAAACCCTCACGATGACAAGATTCAAACCTGCGACATAGAAGACAATGAAAACCTTTCTTCTTCTTTAGAGATGGATTCAATTTTTCACGTGAGGGATCCCAACACAAGGAATTTAGAGCTGGAGAACGGCTCCTTGGCGAATATTTTGACATCGATCTTGGCACAAATAGACGATTGTCTGTCATATGACGATCTGGAGCTCCTCGACAACTGTTCTTCTTGCACACTAGTTGACACATTCAATCTCAAAGATACGAAGTTGACTGGAATAGCATAATGGTGAGGGCCTTGTATTTTTGGTCATCGACACTTGATAGGTAGCCTCACTGCGCACCACGTGTACGATCGATAAATGTCAGTGCTTTGTCAACCAAATAAATTGTAATCGTTCATGCCTCTGTCAATTTTCAGAGGTGGAGGAGGCTTTCGCCGTGAAAATTCCTTTTAGTGTAATAAGTCGAGCTTAATAAAAACATGAAAAATGTATCGTTAACAAAAAAATTTCAAAATACAATATACAAAACATTATTTATGTTCTTATATAAATATATACAAATATAATATATATATATATATATATATATATATTGAATAAATAAATATTTATTAAAAAACTATAAAACAAACCACTAGTAATAATGATATACATATAGAATAAATAAATAATAATAAAATATTACAAAACATGATTTATTTTAAATAAAAAACGGTTTATGGCCTGTTTTGCAGTGACCATATATAAAAATAGCACTATTTTGTATTTTTGGAGGGAAATATTTGAAATTTAGCCTCACCTAAAAAATGTTTCACAGGAAAAGGTGCCCGTCAAATTTAACCCCTGAAATTTCTCCATGCCCTGTTTCAGAGTTTGTATTTTGACATGGGGCAGGAGTGCGCTGGCAAATGTAAATGACCGGGTTGGACACCTCTTTCCCATCGACTCTTCTCTACGAAAGGTCGACTTCCATATGGTTTCATTCCTTCTCTGCGATCGGGGACTGATTGATCCAGAGCCATTTCAGGCTAAACGTGATTTTTTGGGCTATGTTTAATTGCTATTATTTTCAAAGCACTCATCGAAATTTATACGTTATCCATAATATCTACTCACCCTTGCCAATTTTTTGTAAGCACTTCGTATTTGAGCCTTAGAACAATCCTTATTAACACCAAGAGTTTCATAAAACGAACCGCCTAACTCCCCTACAAGCGCCATATCAAACTAAAACTTAAAAACAATCCTACCTTTGTTCTCACAAGCTGCACCATAGGCCCATTACAGAACCAAAATTGCATACAAAACCAAAGTTGATCATAAAATACCTAAAACCAACCAGACCATTAAAAAACCAAGAAATGAATTCAATGTTCTTCATCATCCTTTATAGAAGAAAATGAATGATAAAATTCATAATGTTTGCAACAACTTACATATACATTATAAAATGTAACTACAAAGAACTTGTAACCCCAGGTTTAAACAAACATAATAAGAAAAAGCAACTCATTACTTACCATAAAAAAACTCCGAACATGTAATTACAAAGAATATGTAACTGGCGATGATATAAAATTTCGTCAAGGAAATACTAAGCTACCTTACACACCATCAATATAAGTTGTCATGCCTTGCCTTTGACATTGACTGATCCCCGCCATTATTATTGCCCTCTTCATTATTGTTCGGCATCAGTGTCGTATTGCCTTCGTCGGAGTTGCTCTGCTGGGCTGCGGCACTCCGGCGCTATGAAACCGCAAGGGAAATCGAAAAGTGAACCTCCACCCACCGTCCCAGGTGGCTCCAAGAAGCGCCATCGGTAGCGCCACCAACTCTTGCATTTGAATTGTGAACCACCGCTAGGGTTTTGAGACTCTTTTGGAGACATTTCGTAGCGGCAAACAGGGAAAGCAAAGTGCAGTTCGAACCATGGTAAAATGCAATATGGATGGTATATATGCTTATGAGGTCTTAAATGTTGTGGAAAATAAAGTAAAAAATGAAGGAAAAGTACCCTCCATATATCCAACTTTATGTTTTTCTACCTGTAATGTATCCATTTCACACTTACAATACAATTAAAAATAGGTTAAATTTTAAACTTTTCACCCTCTAACCTTAACAAGGCCTTAAATGTTGTGGAAAATGAAGTAAAAACTGAAAGAAACGTACTCTCCATATATATATAGGACCAGTTATGCTAAGCTGGCGCCACCATTAAAGTTCAACCACTCATTTGCAACCTTGGCCATACAAACAATGCGAAAACAATATCTCTTACATTCCATCATCCAAAATTATACAATAGAAGCCGAGATTTTCCAAGCTATTTGTTTGTAACCATAGATTGGACGGTGGTTGTTTTCCATATTCGTTTGATGTATGCGTTGGCTAGAATTCAAAGGCGGCGGAGGCAGGCATTTGAGGCTCTTTGTCTTAGAATCCTTTCAGAGAAAGCGGATATCCATTGCATTCTGTGTAAGAAAAAGTTTTTTTAAAAAAAAATCTCGCAATAGTGATGATTACATGCACGCTGATAGTCTTTCTACTACAGTTGGCCTCCATTTCTGCCGGTTTGTGGATACTTATCAACCGCACACAACTTTCATCTTTCGACGCTTTGACTTCCATCGGAAGAACCAGATTAATCCCCGCGCCAGAACCCTATCTGCTATTCTGGATAACAATTGTGATCGAAAATCTATGAGCCGCCACCTCCTCCATGGTTGAAGACGATTTGAATGTTGCTGCTGGCCAGAATTACCATCTTTGGATCGAAACTCGGGCCGCTACAGAAATTGTCATTTCCTTACGAAAACCTGACAGTGGCAGCAACAAAGAGATTGAACGCGTGCCACGTGCAAGGAAGAAAACAATCCGGACATCGTCGACCAAACAATCGCAGACGTTGATGTCTTGTCGGCTGTCAGAGGGGGCCGGGCTTTCTAACTAAGAACACGCCTTTCAGCGTAAAAATATTACCGTACGTCAAAATAAAAAATAAAATCCCAATAATTCTTATTTACACAAATACACTTAGATTAACGGGACGAAATTAGACAAAATTAAATGCCTATGCAACCTTAACTACAGAGGCTAAAAATGTTAGTGAGTTACTATGGCAATGTTGATAAATAATATTTATATGCAGTAACATAAGCTAGAATGGATTTATGAAACCTAATATTAAATATTCAAACATGTTATCTCGAAATTACTAATCCGGCATGAAATCTCTAAGACCTGAGACAGAGGACACCGTCTTTCCCGTATTCGAGCAAAAGACGTCCATAGTCTGGCAAAAACTCGGGAGATTCTCTGAGAAAGCTAAAATAGAGCTTGTTCAATCTGCTCCATTTATCATCCAAATAAACATCTATTTCCTCCGCCGCCTCATCCATCCCGATCGGCGGAAAAGCAAAAGCAACCCTCTGCAAACACTCTCTAGTCTCACAAATCTCCGCCATGAAATGCTCCTTAATCCTCTTATGCACGTCACAGATAACCCTCACAATTTCCTCCCCAAATTCATTCATATCCCCATCAATTGGGAAAATGGTAGGAAAATGTATCGCCAAGAACAAAACTTTATCAGGCATATTCCTCCCCCTTTCGCAGAGCACCCAGTCTTTTCCCTGCGGGGGAAGAAGAACAAACATTCGAATATGCCTCTGCGGATTGGCACAGGCATGGTAGAGATGGCGTTTCCACTGCGGCTGCATGAACAGTAAACCCATTCGAATTCCGCCTCGCGTCCGTGGGTTTTGCAGGCTTCCACCGCGTCTTGTACGAACTGTTTCATCTGTTTGAAAATGGGGTTTCTTTTCTTGTATTTGTTGTAATACGTGAGGTCTACCCATCCTTTTTTGCCAACAGAGTTCTTGCGTCGTGGGTTGAATGGATTTCCTGAGGGAGAATTGTGTTACGGGATTTGTCAGGCTCTGTAGACTTCTTCCCAGAATTCTTCGTATTCCAATTCTTTGCTGATGTTGCAGCATTGAATGAATACGTCGAACATTTTTCTTTCTTTCAATCGGGTTTGTTGTTTTCTTTGAATTTATCAGTGTCGATCGAAATAATTGGTGTTACTGAATCATTTAATACGTTGTCCGCTTTCGCATACGAATGAAACCACATTTTATATTGGTTTATCTTGCCATTTCCTTACGAAAATGAAATGACAAATTTTATATTGGTTTATCTTAGGGAAGAAAACAATCCGGACATCGTCGACCAAACGATCTCGGCCATTGCTGTCTTCGTCCGTGTCAGAAACCCTCCGGTTTTCTCACAGAGAACACGCCTTTCGGCAGTTTAATAAGAGCACGGAGTCATGTAATAAGTGGATCGGTCATTTATTAATACTTAGAAGAAGTTTCCACTATAGGCTTCATATCTGTTTAATTCTTTGTTATTATTTGTACTTATTAACCAATCAGAGAGACTTATTATTTTCATTAAACAAATATATAATTCTCGTATTAATAAATATCATTAAAGCTGCACATTTTTTAACAAATTAATTACAAAAAATTATTTATCTTCAATCTGATTGGCCTATAAATCAAAATGTTATTAATGCCTCAACGTTTTGAAAAAAATGATGTCATAACATTCATTATTCTGACATTGACAAATCTAAACATATTTAATATTATACTAGTCTTAAAACCCCGAGCTGGCATTGCAGAGAATAAACATGTTTTTCTGGCATTTTCCCGGATGCAAATCTCATAGCCTTCAATCCCCTTCTCAGTGAAAACGGCGTGGTTCACATCGGGAAGGTGCATGGATCATCCAAGAGATAGAAATTGTTTCTTGGAATGGAAAACAGAGTGGCCACATCTACACTTCGTCTACAGATAAAACAATAGTTCATCCGCAAGATGTATTCAGAGAAGCGACCGAGGTTGATGTACAACTTAGCGGAGTCGGTGGCTTAGGGCCTATTTCCTCGCCTTTACATCGTGGTGGAGCATTGGACCTCGGTGAAACTTGGCGATATTTGGACAAGGCTTGCATTATTTGGACAAATGGAAGGCATAAGTACCTCATCCACTCTCTCCTTTTTGTGTCTCGTATTAATTAATTTCAATTTGCTAGACAAGATCCTCTGGATGAGAGATTTCAATACAACAAAAATGGCTTAAAGACGTACCGCAGGTTGCAGACAATGTGCTTGGCTTAGTTAATAAATGAGTCACGAGGTATTACATTTTAGTTGAGATGACTAACAACAAATCCATTTTGTATGTGGCCTGCAATCATCATTTCCTCCGAGAAAAACATATTTTCAAAGCCTCTGCTAGGCTAGGTAGTCCACATTTTGAAGCACCAAGAAAAACATGCTCACAACCATGAGGCTTAAACAACACGTCGATGAGATTTAAATAGTTTCCCCAATATAATTGGGCATCCAAGATCTTGATTCAGGCCTACCAATAAAATTAAATGGAGGCTTTCTTGGTTGTGCATATTTCCACATTTCTTTTAGGAATTTCTTGGTTGTGCTTCCACATCTTTGCATACATGTCTGCCAGGGCACTTGCTTTGGCGCTTGTCCAGGACCTACTCTAAATCTCCCTTTTGACAGAGGTTGGGCGGATGCTGGCAACACTTTGGAGTCTGGACTGTCACATGCTAATTGCATCTCCAATAATCGACGCATTCTTTGTTTGAGGAATTTCTTTAAACAAGCTCAAAGCCTCATCAACATACCATTTTGTACATATCTTGCAATCATATCATTAAGCAGAGAGGGTGAGCTGAAAAAACGACGCTACATAATTCCTAATACTACACTCCCAAGCCCTATTCAAAGCTCTTATTCTAGTAGGTGGCACAAATGCTATTGGTTGACAAAGGCGGGTTTTACACCAACCAATAGCATGTATTTTTGTTTTTTTAAAGTTCAAGGCGTTTCAAGAAGCGTCTTTGCACGAGCAATTTCTACAACCATGGCATTCCTTGCTTCCACGTCCATTTGAGGTATCATAGATCTAACTTTGGCCATTTCTCTTGTTAGAAAGTAGCATCCTCTATATCTTGATATCACTAAGCCAAGCACATTATTCGCAACAAATGAAATACCATCTTACCTGAAATGCAAAAACTAAGATCCATGACATATCTATGAATCAATTGAATGATTTAACCTTCCTCCAAATTTGGAACAACGTCGACTCGCCTTGATGTATATAACAATAAAAAAACCTCTCGTTTGCTTCCCGAAACGTCTATTGCACATTTAAATTGTAGGACCACTAGAGTATATTCATTTTTGTATAAATAACAAAAAACATTCTAAAAAAGTGGCATCTTATTACATTTTCCACCCTCGATTCTTGGAGCTTCTAAATGGTGCTTAATAATAATAAATATTGTTCTTGTTCCACTTCTTCTTCCGCATTCCACGCTATTCAATAGGGTTTGTAGAGTTTCAAAAATTTGACACATCTGATAGGAATAAAGCAAAAAAATTGACTCGTGCATAATTAAAAGGGAATTCAAGTTTCCCACACGCAAACTTCTCTGAAATGATCTTATATGCATGTATGGCAAGTACAAAAGTTTAGCAAGACTATATGCTCTTACACGCATGCAAATTATTTAACAGAATGATGAACAAGATATCATCTTATGCATTGTGATCATGAGCCAAGACATAGATTTCATTATGGAACATTGAAACTTCTTCACCAAATGCAAACAACATGTTTCCATCCCAATTGGTTCACCTTTTTCAACATTCTACCAACTTGTAGTCATATGCAAATTTTTTACGGCAATACTTTGCAACTTTGTTGTCCTTATTCGAGTAGGTCACTAAGCGGGGATTAAATTTGAATTTTCAATGCCCCTATGATTAAATATTTACGTTTCAAAATAAAAATATAAAAATTACGGAAGTTAAATTTTTATTAAAAAATAAATTAAAATAGCAATCTTTTTGTGAAATGTACAATGAATGAATGAAGGATTTTAATAACGTCCATGAGACCAAACAGTCTATGGGACCAAGAACAAAAAGAAATTGTCCATATAAAAACAAAACATTAGATCACAAAGGTTGTTTGTTGATATTGCAAAAAGTTAACTCTTTTCTCGATGTCAGCTCTTCTACTATGAATCTTGATTAAAAAACTTGATATTTTGGTTAGTCTTTCCTCTTGAAAAGAGTTGTTAACTTGACAACGCTTAAACTGTCCCTGTAACTGCTCTGAATGTCATTATAAGTTGCACACTCCATAATGAAGTGTCATTTTGTCTCCACTACCCCCTTGACACAGAATAAACAAGTTCTTGTTTCCCATTCTTCTTTGGGTATTGTCCACCTACCGGTTTCACATCTAAGATGATGCGAGTTGGTTCTCAGTTGGGCAATTAACATCTTTGCTTTCCATTTAATTTCCGCTCCTATGTATGTCTTTTCTTCGTGCTCCCAAGTGGGGTTAAAATGATTGATGTAGTATGCTTTCTTCCGTCCTATCTCTGTCTTGTCCACATGGTTGTCCTGAATTTCTCTTTCACATACTTTTTTATTTCCTCATTGGTATTTGGACATTCTTGCATGTTGATGTCCCATTTACTCATCCACTTGTTGTTTTGCTTCATCCACGTGCTTTTCCTTCTACTTAGTTTTGTTTCACTACTATTTTGGGCCATCGATGATTCTCCATTCCTGCACCTTTTTAAATAACTTAGAGTTCGAATCATTGTCGATGCTTCCAAGCAGAAAGGTACCAGATTCGGCCAAAAGAATCTCATATGGAACCAAGGCTTTAACTTTGAGGCTACTAGTTATTAAGTGCTTTTGGACCCTCTCTATTTGTCTCCAATTTAAGTCAAAAACATTGCTGCCCCAAACTTCGCACCCATATAGAATCACTAGTGTGACTAGCAAGCCAAACAAGGTATTTTTGGTTTTCCAATCCCACAATTCTGCATTCCGCACTTGTTCTGCAATGAGTATAAGGCCTTCCACCCCCTTGGATTCTTTTTGACTGCATGTCTCCCAACTAAGCTTATTGTGAAAGTCAAGCCCAAGATATTTGTATTGTTCCACTATTTCTAATGTGTTTCCTTCAAAAAGAAACTCATATTGCCTCTTTTTCTTCGTAGAGAAAAGATCATGATTTTTGTCTTGCTAGTATTCACTTGCATTCCCACCTCTTGGCAAAAAGCTCTAGAGCTTTCAAATGTTCTCTCAAACTTTGGGTCTTTTTGCAATTAGAATAAGATCATCTACATATAGAAGTAGCTTTACAACATAGCTAGCTAGATGGATGCCCCCTCCACCAGCGTTATCAATCCACTCCTCTAGTTTATCAATGTAGAGACCAAACAAGGTTGGAGATAAAGGGCAGCCTTGTTTGACTCCAATGTCACTTCCAAAGCATTCTAACATACCCTCACTTGTTCTGATTTTGGCCCTAGACTTGCTCATAAAGCCTATGCACTGCTGCTCTATACTCATCTGGAACACCAAGCTCCTCCATTCTGCTCCAGAGTTTACCTCTAGGGACCATGTCAAATGCTTTCTTGAAGTCAACAAAGCAATGAAAGCTTCTTCTCCTGATTATCCCATATTTTTTCCACCAAGTGTCTAAGAGTAATGCAATGATCAATAGTGGAGTGTTTCAGCCTAAAACATGCTTGTCCTTTTTCTCTTTTACCCTCTTTTTCTACCCAGCTGTTGATTTTGCGCTCTACCATGCTACCAAATAGTTTTCCAAGAAGGGGATTCACCATGATGGTTTGATAATTAGATGGATTATTGATGTCCCCACTAGAAACATGCCATAGATATTGAGTATCAATCGGTGATGAAAAAAACACATGGCGACTTGTTGATCTTCCACAAGGGAAGAAACCCATTGGTTGCAGATGGATATTCAAAACAAAGTACAAAGCATATGGGACCATAGACAAGTATAAAGCAAGAGTGGTAGCAAAGGGGTACACAAAAAAGAAGGCATATCTTATGAGGAGACATTTTCTCCTTGCAGCCTAAGATCAAAAGCGATCGGTGATCTTTTCTCTAGCTGCACAATTTGGTTGAAAAGTCCATCGAGACGGATGTAAAAATTGCCTTTTTGAACGAGGATCTACAAGAGGAAGTCTACATGACTCAACCTGAGGGTTATGTTGTACCTGGAGAAGAAATAAAGGTATGTAGACTTAGGAAATATCTGTATGGCCTTAAATAGGCACCCGAGCTTGGTACATCAAAATTGATGAGAATCTCATTTAACATGGATTCGTCAGAAATCCATATGATCCCAATCTCTACCTCAAAAGTAAGGGGGAGATTGTGATTTTTTTTGTCTATGTCGACGATCTAGTCATCACTGGAAGTTCAATGAAGATGATCGATGCAACGAAGAAAGATCTTAACCGATCGTTCGACATGACAGATCTCGGGCTCATGCACTATTGTCTTGGATTGGAAGTATGGCAAAAAGAGAATCACATCTTTGTTTCTTAGTTGAAGTATACCAAGACAACGCTCGAGAAATTTAGGATGATGGATTGCACACCTATTGCTACACATATGGAGATGAGACTAAATTATCTCGTTCAAATCCATCTCCTGTGGTAAATGCAACTCTCTATCAATAGTTGATTGGGAGTCTCATTTACGTAACTTATACTAGACCGGTATCAGCTTTGCAATGATCTATCTTTCCAAGTTTATGCATGAACCCAAATTTTGTCATTGGAAGGTAGTAAGGTGAATCTTGAGATATCTCAAGGGTACAGTAGATCTTGTTCTAGAGTACAAGAAGAACAATAACTTCTTCTTGACTGGATATTCAGATTCAGATCATGCAGGTAACATTGATGACAGGAAATCCACTTCTGGATTTGTATTCTTTTTGGGATCTGGACCGATATCACGGGAAGCAAAAAACAACACTTTGTTTCTCACTCTTCTATAGAGTCTGAATATTGTGTTGTAGGTGAAGCTATCTACAAAGCGATATGGCTACGTCGCATATTAGAAGGACTTGGAATACCACAAGACAAACCTACCACCATGTATGTAGACAATGAAGGTGTTCTCAAAATTGTTCACAATCTAGTGTTTCAGGAGATAACAAAGCACATCGAGGTACAGGTTCATTTCATATGCAAGCATGTCTTGAAACACAATATATAGCTTCAATTTTTCCCAACAGTTGAACAACGAGAAGATATCTTCACAAAGTCACTTGCATGTGACAAGTTCAAATTTTTCATAGAGTTCCTCTCAAAGCATCCCTTGAGGTAATGCAAAATTAAGGGGGAATGTTAGGTAAAACATAGTTTACCTAGGTTAATTAAGCATAGGTAATTTGTTTATTGTGGTAAGTTGTTATAAACCATGCTTTCGTTTGTATTTGGGAATAGTATTCCCATATCATGTTTTTGTCATTACATTGGGTTGTTTTATTGTTATATGGTTATGTATTGTTAAAACCATATAATTGTAATTTTGTGTACATAGATGTATATTTTGTTGCACTTGTGCAACATCTGCATTTGTCTGTACTTGGTTGTTCAATTCCTATAAGTAAATCAGCCCTCACTATTATCCCCGATTTGATTGAACATCAACAATACTTGTGAGGCTTTCGTTCCTCTTCCATAGAATTCCACTCATATCTAAACATTTTATTCATTTCCATATTAAATTTCAACATGAAAAGCATCACTATAAGTTTTTTTAACAAATTTTAGAAGGCTTTGTTTATCAAAGCGAAGAATCGAGAATGAATAAATTTTTTATTTTAGAAAATCCATAAAATAACTTGTTATAGATAATAAATGTTTCTTGAACATTGCATTCCACTCACATCTTAAATTTTTCTTTAATTCCATAGCAAATATGTATTGGTTTCAAAACGATATAAAACAACTAGAAAATAGTACAAATATGCATGAATTATTAAAGATCCACCCATCCAACAATAATTACAAAATCACAAACAATAAAAGCACCATCTAATGTGAAATATAATGAAAGAGATGACATATATATTCATCTGGTTACAATATGTTGTTGAAAAGAAAATGTTTAAGAAACTAACATGCTTAATTAATCATATACATTGGAACACTTCTAGAAGTGTTTGTGTACCACAATGAAGAATGGAGAAAGAATAAATTTGCTAATTTAGAAAATCAATAAAATAACTTGTAGACAATAATTGTTTTGTAAACATTGTAATTCACTTATATATCTAAACACTTTTTTTCCATATTAAATTTCTATTGGCTTGAAGAAGATGTTTAATAACGGGGAAAAAAATCGCATGATTTTTAAAGATCCACCCATCTAACAATAGTTAGAAAAATTGCTAAAAATTAAAGCACCCTCAAATGTGAAATATAATGAAAGGGATGACATTTATATTCAACGAAAGAGAAGCCAAAAAGGAAATAAAATTTGAAGGGTTACAAGAAGAAACTTGAAGAAGACGGTGTTATACATGCCAACACATAGTCGTAACTACTAAAATTTACATAGAACATATATTATGGATATACAAAGTAGGAAAACAACCGAACACATAGTCGTAACTAGTGAAACTTGCATAAAACATACGAGGAACATATATTATGGGAATATAAAGTACGAAAGCAAAAAAACAAGAAACATGTTATTAGAAATGACCAACAAACTTATAAGTACAAAGCACAAGAATAATATGTGAAACTTGTAGCATTTTTTTCCAAAAGTAGTTTTTCATTGCACATTGAAATTAACTACAAAATTTACAAAGTTGCATCATTAAATAAGTCAATTGTGACTCTGATGTTAAAAATAGAAATTTGATCTATTACAAGAAAAGGGTTGACATTCTAAATGGATATTTCACAAATATTACCTTTGTAACATTCAATTAAAAACTACAAAAACATCGAACATTCCTAACTATCTAAAGTGCACAAATGAAGTAGAGCGTAAAGAAATAAATGTACAAAGGAGTGTCAAGCTATATATATATATATATATATATATATATATATATATATATATATATATATATATATATATATATATATATAACCACTAATGTTTTCATCAATGCCATCACCATGAAGGATAAGTGTGGTGAAATGCACAATTTGTGAGCCAAAAATTGAAAAAAATTGATATATACACAAAATGAGATCAAGAAATAAAGGAACTCAACATATCCTGTCTCTCTACGAGACCCATGTGAGGTGAAAGATTAAGGGATCCTACTATGGCTCTTGTTAATTTAATTTAAATTGAATTAAACCTTATTTAGGAAGTAACTACTCTAACTAACGATATATATGTAATAAACTACACTAAGACAAAAGAAATAAGCATTCAAAGATATGAAACTCTAAGCAAATGAGAGGGATAAGGTGACTTAGCTGATCTCGTGAAACACAGGAGCAATCTGGGTGAGCAACTATTGGAACAGTGGGAAAAGTGATGTCAAGGCTTGTCGAGGGTTCTGGAAATCGAAGCGCCCAGACATAAGAATCCACAAGAGAGGACGGGGAGCACATGGGCGCTAGTGATTGATATGGGTACTAGTGTCCACTTAGATGCTCAAGTTCTAATATTTTCTAGGCTGGAATAGCTTCGCCATTGATCCTCTTTTGTCACTCTAGTTTTTCTTTGTGCAATGTCACCTTGTACCTATAATGTGTAAAATAGACTAGCTATACATGACCACAAACCACATCAAACCTAATAAAGAAGATGCAAAATGGGAGTCATAGTGACCCTAAAAATCACCCAATGAGTGAGCTTATACTGACCGAGCATTTCACTACATCTCAGAATCCATGTAGTTATGTGTGTAATGATGGCCTAGGTTGCCCTTGTGCAAGTTGCACTATGATAGCGGGCTAGATCTAGATTGCTCCAAGTATGAAAATGTGTGTGATAGAATAAAATGAACTTTCCCTCCTATGTTGTGTATGTAGATTAATGTAGCCCTTGTCCCTTGTATGAGTGTGCTAGATGAATTCTTTGTAATGTTCATTATGCCTTTGATGCAAGCTTAGGTGATGATAGATAATGTTTATAGTGTTTGGCCCCTAATTTAGAAGAAGTAACTAAGTATATATATTATTCCCTTGTTTGAATTTCGTAATTGATAACTGAAAGGCTAACTTAATGTACTAAAAGGTGACCAAAAGTAAAAGAGACCCAAAAGGGTAAGAAAAGGATAGAAAGGGTTAGGAGCACCCAGAGGGACAAGAGTTCTGGGTGCTTCTATCCTATCCTAGGTGCTTAGTGTTCGAGGTCATAAATGATAAATCAATCAAGTACTAGTAAGGTTGTAGGTTGTGTAAGGCCAATAATAATGCAAGAGATAAAGAAAAAGGAAAAAGGAGTTGTCAACCATTAGTTTTCTTGCTTAGGAATCATGTATACATTAGTATGCTTTAGGACCTATAAATGTACCCAAATGCATAGATTTTATGTCTACATTTTCCCCACTTTATGTTGTTGAGTGAATAATTGATAGCATAAAGTAGATAGAAGATGTGTACCTTATAATCTCTGTAGAGAAGAGTGTTGTCGATAGCGTGTTGAATGGACAAGTGAAGTGTGAAGTGATCGTAATGTGAAGCATGGAAACTAGAAAGAGAAGTAGACCCTAGGGTGAAGTGTATGCATAGTAGTATGTTGTTGGAGCTTGTGCTTGCTAATGTGAGTTGCTTCTTATTGCGTATAAGGAAGAACCTACAATAGAAGAGTGAGAAAGTAGTCAAAGTCCCGTATGTGAAAAATCAAAGTAATGTATATGTATAAGTGAAAAATGTGTGTAAAAGAAATAATGCACTGATATATGAGAGATTAAAGGATAGAAAGTTTTCTGTTACTTTGGAGATGGTAAGGATTGAGCATCCTACCACTAAGGATGAGGTTTTGGGAAATCTCACACCAAAACATGTTTTTGGGAGATCTCATAAATCAAGAGCAAGTTTTTTTGCATTATCTCATGCCAATAGTGAGTTTTTGGGTGATCTCATGCTAAGAGAAGAGTGTTGGGGAGAGAGGTCTATTTTTCTCTCCTTCCATGACGCTTCTCAAATAAGCACCATTGCAGATGGAACGTCCTTGATTTGTAATCGATTGTAACATTTGTAACTAAATTGTAGCCAATTGAATGCATTTTGAATTGAAGGCAAATGCTTGATACTGGAGAAATGTAATGTGAACTACTAGAAACTTTGTTAAATTGAGAAATTGATAGTTTTTACCACGAGGACACAAAACCTAAGGGGACACAAGTTCCCACCACTATCTTTGGGTGCTAGTGTTAGTGCTTTGTGTTTTTATCAAGTTTGATTTTGGACCACTTTGGAATTGTGTGCTTTTGTCATTTCTATGTTGTGTTGATCTGTTCTGGAGCTCCGAGTTGTTGTAAGGGTGATTTATTCTCCCAATAAATGCCCCTTTGTTTGGGGTGCATGGGACATATAGGAGAATGTGGCCCAAAGTAGAGAGGACATGATACTTGATATGCATATCATGTATTGGATACCTATAGGGGGTAGGGGATGTGCATGGTAGAAACAAAGGCACATGCAAACAATGTAGGCTAGAAACAAGTGTTAGTATAAAATAACTAACATGCAATTGAATATAATGTGGCAAGAAACTATGAAGATAAGATTTTTGTGAAAAATAAGGTTGCATACATAGGACATCACTCATAATGTCACAAGACAATCAGGGCCAAAGCGGCCATAAGAAAACAATGATCAAATAAAACAGGGCATATAGCAAACAAACAATAGCAAAAAAAGTGAGATAACCATGGTTGTATTGATCATGTAAGGAAAATGCTACACATGAAGCAACCATTAGCATGTTAAAAAGATAAGAAGTATGTCAAATCATGTATATATCGGTGAAAATTAAGTGACAATGTGTAGAAGTAGTATGTATTATAACAATAGGACATGTGATGTGTAGAGTATGAGAGCAAGAGAGGTAAATGCCCCTAGGATCCTCGGTTGGACTGGTAAAGAGAAGTGTCAAGCATCATGCATCGTGTAAGAATCTATAAAAGACCCACATTCACCTCAAGATACCATGTAAACGTGCATGTGTGTATAGAAAAAGATAATTTACATACTAAGTATCCAACTAGCATGGGAAACAAAGTGTGACATGTAAATAATATAAGCTAACAAGAGTAAATGCAACCAAGATATGCAAATGTTGTGTGAATGTGATGGTGTGTTGTGATATGCAAGATGTGAAGATGATAGGAGTAGTATTTCCCCCAACGGATGTGTGTGAGATGAGGTTCATTTATGAATGCACCTCAATAGTCAAGTATGAACCATAGAACAAGAGTGTGTCATCGGGTAATGATGGTACATTGTGTGTACTAGAAATGTAAGAGTGCTTGGAAAGGTTTTATCATGAAGCACGAGAGTGTATAGAAAGAGGTTAAGAGTGGATGATGTGAGGTTCATTTAATAATTGGACCCTCAACATTCAAGTATGAACCATGGAACTAGAGTGTGTCATTGGGTAATGATTATACAAAGGTGTGTGTAGAGATATGTGAGTGTCTAGAAAGATAGACATGAAGCGTGGAGTGTGAAGTGTAGAAAAATTAGATGATGTGAGGTTCATTTAAGAATTGTTCCCTCAATAGTCAAGTATGAACATATGAACCATGGAACTCGAGTGTGTCATCGGGTAATGAAGGTGTTGTATGCGATTGAGAGTAGATGCTAGGAAAGATGTATCATGAAACACAAAGCGTGAAGTGTAGCACAAGTATATGGTATGAGGTTAATTTCAAAATTAGACCCTCAACAGTCAAGTATGAACCATGGAACTAGAGTGTGTCAATCGAGTAATGAAGGTAAAATATGTGTTCTAGAAAATATTTAGTGCGAAGCATGGAGCATAAAGTGTAATGCAAGTGAACTAAGAGTAGCCAATAGAGACATAAAATGTTGATGGAAGGGGGGAAGAGTGTGATGGAGCCAAGTGTGCAAGTGATGGAGATCTATGTGATTATGTGAGAGAGATACCATGCCATGGTGGTGGAGTTTGAAATGTGTCATAGTAAAATATATGGTCATCACAATGGTAGGTAGAAGCAAGAGTATGACCACCATCAGATTTTGGGTCTAACAAAGGAAATGTAAGTAGGTGATGGATCACAGCTTGTGTTGAGTGAATTGGTTGTTCTTTTGTTAATGGTGGTGGCATATTTGTGATTGGTAACATTGTAGATGACACAATAGGAGGAGGTAATGGGGTAGGTACTTCTAAAGGTTGTATGACATTGGGTTGGATAGGTGGCTCTTGAATTACTGAAGAAGGAACATTAGTAAGTATGGTGTGATGCTCACTAGACATAGAGGGATCAGATTTGGGAACCCATTGGGGTTTGGTAACTAGAGATGAGCATGGAGAAGAATGATGTGTAGAAAATGAAATGAAACCCTTACGCTCCAAATGTTGGATTTTTTTTCTAAAGCATAGCAATTGTCATCACAATGTCCATTAATCCCATGGTAATTACAATATGGTATACTTTTGTATCGAATAACTCAATGAGGAGAGTGGTAATGATTAGGTAAGAAAGTAATTAAGTGATTATCGAGTAAAAATAATAATATATCATGTTGTCTAGCATTTCGATTTAACTGGAGAGGTTCTTATTGTTATAAGACCTTGACCTCGCTTGTATGAGCACATGTAGCGAATATGGGATTAGGATGAGATGTCGAATAAAAACTATCATGGGCATGAGAAACATCATTGAGATGTTGTATTTCAACTTTGAGGGATGTAATCATGATATCCATAACTTGAAATTTATCTTGAAATGTATGGTGCAAATCTTGAATTAAATCTAATATAGCTTGATAATATGTGTTATGAAGACTAATAGGAGGGTCTCGAGATACGATTGAAAATGACACTTACTTGTGAAGATGGTGTATCACGAGGAGGAAGGTACATTGTGTGTACAATTTTGTGAGAGTGTCTTTTATGAAACTAGGTGGTTTTGAAGAAATGGATACAAGGAGAGTTGAGGAACTTTATGAGCCATGTTACAACTAGGGTTTGGGGTTGGGAAAGACAAAGCCGAAATAATAGACAAAATAAGGATCCAAATGGATGATCACGAGTTGGGGTTCGCCAAATGATTTAATTTAAATCGAATTAACCTTATTTAAGAGTAACTAGTGTAACTAATGATATACATGTGATAAACTACAATAAGAAACAAGAAATAAACATTCAAATATATGAAACCCTAGGTAAATGAGAGAGAGAAGGTGACTTAGCTAATTTTGTGAAACCTAGGAGTGATATGGACTAAGAATTACTGTAATAAGCTAGGAAAAGTGTTCCAAGGATCATCGAGGGTTTTGGAACTCATAACAACACAGATAGAGCGTGCCCACAGAGACAGACAAGAACGCTTGGGTGCTAGTGATTGATTAGGTGCTAGTGTCCACTCACATGCTCAAGTTCGGTCTTTTCTAGGCTAGAATAACTTCACTTTATTGATCCTCTTTTATCGCTTTGGTTTTTCTACAATGTCATCGGTTACCTATAACTTATATATATATATATATATAATATATAAATAATATATATATAGCTACACATGCCCATAAACCACATCTAACATAATAAATAAAATGCGAGAATATGGAGTCGGATTGACCCCGATTTGTCACTTGAAGAGAGTGAACTTACGACCAAGTGTTGCACTACATCTTAGATTCCATGTAGTTATGTGTGTGTATGTGTGTGTCTAATGATTCCTAGGTTTGCCCTTGTGTAAGTTGCACTATGATAGCGGGATAGATCTAGATTGCTCCAAGTATGCAAATGTGTGTGATGGAATAAAATGAACTTCCCCTCCTATGTTGTGTATGTATATAGATGATGCAACCCTTGTCCCTTGTATGAGTGTGTTAGATGAATGCTTTGTAATGCTCCTTGTGCCTTTGATGCAATCTTAGGTGATGATAGATAATGCTTATAGTGCTTGGCCCTGATTTAGAAGAAGTAATTAAGTATATATGATTCCTTGTTTGAATTTCGTAATTAACAACTGAAAGACCAACCAAAGTACTAAAAGGTGACCAAGAAGTAAAAGAGATCCAAAAAGGTAAGAAAATGATAAGAGGGTCAGGAGCACCCAGGAGGGAGAGGAATGCATGGATGCTAGTTTATGAGGTCATAAAAGATAAATCAATCAAGTATCAGCAAGGTTGTAAGATGTGTAAGGCCAATAATAATGTAAGAGATAAAGAAAAAGGCAAAAGAAGTTATCAACCACTAGTTTTCTTGCTTAGGAATCATGTATACATTAGTATGCTTTAAGACCTAGAAATGTACCCAAGTGCATAGATTTTGTGTTTATGCCTATGATGCGGTTTGATAGATCTAGCATGAGAACCTACGTGTGTTAAGCGGTGGGAGTGTTTATGGGAGTTCCCATGAGAATTTCCATGTGAGGTTGTGGTGATATTAACCCCATTGCGAGTAGATCACCCTCTATCAACATCTCCTAGTAGTCTTTGCTGTCTTTTAAACACTACAATATCTATCCACATCCATGAAATTTCCCTTGTCACATTCCATGTTGGCACAAAAACATCAAGATGACGACGATCGGCCTAGGCCGAGGGTCCTAGGTATACTAATAAGGAATATCGATTCGGACAGTAGTGATGGAAAATAGGTCTAGGTTGATCCACCGATAAGCTCTTGCCATCCCACAATAGTAATTGCAAAATGTGTGCACACACCAATGAATTATAAACCAAATAAAACAAAAATTACTAACATATAGACTAAATATGATTTAGGAAGTAGGGAAGAGAGAATCAAAGTTACTCACTAGGATCTCCCTCGACCTAGTCGGGATTTGTAGCCTCCCCCTCTTCCTCGACATAATCCTCCTCCTCCTCTCCACTACCTTTCCAATCGGTTCGCTATCTCCTTTAATTCGAGTCTATCTTTGCCTCCTTCTCCTCACTCCCTACAGGTGCCTCACTAATCTATAAAACCTTATGTGATCATGCTCCTTCTTTAGCAGTTTGTTTGGGCACGGCTCCAAGTTTCATAATTAGTACTATAGGGACTATTATTGTCCACCTAAATCTTTGCATACACCTAGCTTGTACCTCTTTGGTGCCCATAAAAATAGTCTTGACTATAGGAAGGGAATCGATATACGACCTACCAAATTGTTGAGGAACATGTGTCATTAGATGAGTCTCCATGTGCCCATTACGAGTTAATCGGTTGTGTGGTGGTTATACACATATCAACATAATAACCTCCCCTCACCACAATCCTAGCATATCCTGGTAGGGCCCGACAACCATACCTCTTGTTGTCAAAGTACTTACCACCTATGGAGTGGTTCTCATGGGTGTCATATCCACCCTCCTCTTTTCCCCCGATGCTAGTTTGGTCTCCAATATCTACACCCATTTGATAGGGATCACCCTCTCATACACCCATGACATCACAATTGTAGGATAACTAAGTGACTTGGCCTACATCGACCACCCAATATAAGTCATGGTAGGTAGTTGCCAATATGTCCTATCCCCATGCGAATGCTCATCCATGTTGATTTATGCTCTACATGATAGGTGCCCAACAAAATAAAAACTTGTCTCCTCCCTCATCCCCAATCAAATGTGAGGCCAATATACCAATAATGGATTTACGTAGAGTATGAATAATAGTTTTCTCCACTAATATTAATATCACATGCTACTTGGCACTCGTATCGAGTGCCCCGCATCCCGAACATGTCACCCCTAATGGACCTCATCCAATGAAATAACACTTTTTAGCGCTAGCCTCCTCCCTATACCTGGAAATCCTACTATTCGGTAGACATCCTTCAAAGAAATCTTCCACTCTTTGTGGACACTAGGACATTAGAAAGTGTTCAAATCAGCATCCCAATAAGTCAATAAATAACAAATAATCCTACTAGCTGGGAACTAGTTTAGTCTCTAGCCAGCCGCCATATCCCTACTCTCTTTGAAGGCCTATCTTAGCATGCGTACAAAAAGGAGAACTTGTGCAATCCACTCCTACTCTTGAGCTTTGCTCCATCACACATAATCCCCCGCACCAACAAGGTTCAACAAAAAGAAGAACGTTAGGCGTCTACTAATAAGTCATAAATTTGTAAGAAACTCAAAGCAATAAACAAAAATGATCAAACATCCATTATTTGTTATTTTAATCTTCGACACATGTGAAAATTGCACAACCTCCCCTCTTAGTAGGGTGGTAGTTATACAACCAGTTGCCACCCCTTTACACCGAGAGGAGGTTGTGTAGTCATCGCAACGTGTGTGCAATGTCGCTATGTCTTTAGTGGTGGCAATTTCACAACTTATGTGGTGGTCATTTCACTAACCACCTAAGTCGTTCCCTTCTACCCATAAATTCACATAAACTCAAAAAAAAAACCAAATTTCTTACAACAAAGTACATATTCTAAAAAATGTCACCCCAATGGTCATCTGATTGTCTGATCATGAAAATCCCCTAGAACACATTTTGAGAGAAAAAAATTATCTAGGACAAAATGACAAAAATACTTATAACTTACATGTTCTTGAGCCTTAGTTATTGCCACCTGGATTTGCTACCATCATATCGGAATCCTGTTGTTTTGACTATGCTCATGCGCGAAATGGTCACTAGAAATTTAGAGCCCCAAAAAATAGCAAGGATGTATGTGACAAACAATTTCTAAAAATAGAAAATTATGATATATATACATATTGTTTTGACGTTTTCAATGAGAATGTGCAACATTGACAATAGTGTAGAAGGTATACTTTTAGCCCCCACACAAATGGTAAGTAATTGTGTCCTTTTGTTTCAAATATTTTTGCTAATTTTACTTATTACTACACTTGATTCATGTGGCAAGAAGTATTGGTTGGCTTCGTATTGATGCACGGTGGGATAAGGTAATTCTATAACCCTCCCATTTTGGGAAGTGTCATTCTCGAAACCACATTTTTCCCATTCATGGCTAAAATGATCTTCCAAGGGGGTAATATGTACGCACCCAAAAATACATGGTGTAACATGGAAAGTATGACATGTCTTTAGTGGTGAAAAAAATCCTTCCAAGATAAAAATGAGATCTAGATCCCTCCTTCTCTCCCTTACATTCCTCTTTTGGCTCAATTTATCCCTTCACTCCAAGTTGTGGACTTCACCTTTGCTCTAAGACTCATTTTCTAACCTTTCCACCTTACATTTCAAGATTAGTTACGCAACTTCCCATGTTGCTTAGAGTGGTGGTTCTTACGCAAACACCCCTTTGGCAACATGGGCGGTTTTTCACCATTTAACGTGAAACTAAAACACACTTTGATTTTGACGTCATTTTATCTTGCATTTCTAGATCAAATTGGCTAAATTTAGGCTTGTTGGATTGGTTTTGAGTTCCTCTTCCCTCCTTGCTAAATATATTATGTTGATTTCTTCTCCTTAAGATGAGTCACCATTTCTTGATCAATATGTGTTCTTGACATCTTCTCCTCCAATAGCTTATAAAAATGTCACTTTTATTCATATCATGGGTTGGGCGATTTGTAATTTTGTGATGTGTTATGCTGTCGGATTTTGGAGAGAGGGTCTACACAAATAGTCGATTCTCGACTTTGTTTCCCTACTATTCACATTCAATTACTTTCCCCGCATAAAGCCAACCATCTATTTTCTTGATCTTTTCATGATACTCACTTACCTTACTCAATTAGATCAAGCTGGAGCTTTGGTGTCCCCAAGATTTCACCCTAAAATCTGGGACTACCCCTTTTAAAAAAAATTGTTCTTTTCAAGTAACTAGTCCTTTTGTGTTTGTTTTTCCTGCACTTGTTTGCTTTGTTCTAAAGTATCCCCAGAGAGTTTAAAAGCCAAATTCCCCAAATACCCACATGTTAAAACTCACTCTATCCCTTCATCAGTTTTGTTTGAGAGAATTTTATTTATTTATTTATTAAATAAATAAATTTCTTTTAAAAATAGATTGAGCTAAAATTGGAGGATTTAGGTTATATAAAGCACTTCACCCCATCATTATTACCACAAAACATTCACTCGGGGGGAAGAATTTTTGCAAATCAGCTAATTGGAGAAATTTTTCGAGCAATTGCCTGCAGCTTCTTTTGTTTTGTTTTTTTTTTTTTTGTTTGTGTTTTGGTTTGTTTTCTCTGGCAATTCCGTAGCCTATTCATTCTTCTTGCAGATCTTTCCCCAAGCCTAGGGTTTTGAAAAGCTATCCAATATTTTTAATTACTAATTTGTCTAAAGGTGATCAAAGCTCATGATTCTTTCAGGAGATTACAAGAAGTTGCTTGGTCCAAAAAGGTGTAAAAATGGATTTTATGAAAATAAGGAAAATATTGCCATCAATGCGTAGAGCTCGAGAAAATATGCACTTTTAGAGAAAACAACACCTAAAACGGAGCCATGGAGTGAAAGTTATGGCACTTGCAAGTTTTTGCTACTACATCTTCCTAGACCCTTTCCAAAAATGGAAAATTTTATTTTGTTCTTGTGTTTTCTTCACTAAAAATCCAAAAATGGAAATAAAATGTTGCTGATGAGTTTTCACGCAACTTTAAAAGCAGAAGTCATGCAAGTCGCACTTTTTGGGAAGAGCAATTTCTTAATGCAAGTCACACTTTTTGGGAAGAAGCTTTCTTCCATGCAAGTCACACTTTTTGGAAGGGAAGACTATAAGCGCCAATGGTAATTTTGGTAGTAAGGGAGACAAGTGAGAATTTTATGCCTGCACTGGAAGGTTGTTTTTCCCATCATTAAATTCAAATCACTTAATTTGTCAATGAAAATTTTAGAGCTACCAAGAAGGGTAAGAATTCCCATCAAGGAAGTTTTATTCACCCATGCAAGTCGCATTTTTAAGAAAGAAGCTCTTTTATGCAAGTCACACTTTTTGGAAGGAAGGCTTTAAGTTGCCAATGGGAATTTTGGTAGTGGCAGGCAGGTGGGAATTTTATGCCTGCCTAGAAGGTTGTTTTTTCCCATCATTAAAGTCAAATCACTTAAGCTGCCAATGGAATTTTGGTGGTGGAAGGAAGGTGGGAATTTTATGCCTGTTTGGAAGGTTGTTTTTCCCATCATTAAAGTCAAATCACTTAAGTTGTCAATGGGAATTTTGTGGTGGAAGGAAGGTGGGAATTTTATGCTTGCCTGGAAGGTTGTTTTTTTCCCATCATTAAAGACAAATCACTTAAGTGAAGGATGAGATTTTTGGAGCTGCTTAGTAGGGTAAAAATTCCCATTGC
Source organism: Taxus wallichiana var. yunnanensis (assembly GCA_018340775.1). Lineage (NCBI taxonomy): Eukaryota > Viridiplantae > Streptophyta > Pinopsida > Cupressales > Taxaceae > Taxus > Taxus wallichiana. The sequence goes on from CM031237.1 coordinate 291,336,901, forward strand.
TTTGACTTCTTATTTTTAGCATGTCTCCTAGCCAAAAAATGTGACCCATTCTGGCATAGCTAAATGCCTAAAAGATGACTTTTTTAATTAATTGGAAGCATCCAGTTTTGGTGCCTAGGGTTGGAAAGGCTTCCTTTATTTATTCTGGCTATCTACATGTTGATGTGAGTACATAGGTGAATAAAATAATATTTTTAACTTGCTTGGCATGCAAGCAAAGTCTAAAAATAGAGGGCAACATGCTTTATAATCAGATCTCAGTGAAGAAATTAGATATTCATGTTATGGACTGCATACTTGTCTGAATTATTTGTAGGAATATTTCATTGGTGCTCATATTGGTGAAAAGAAAGCGAAGTCAATGTTTGATACATTGAATATATCTTTAGAATCAGAGGAAGAAATAGATCCAACTCTCATAATTGCAAAGGCTTCAGAAAAATTCATCCTCTTCTTTCTAACGCAACCCAAGTGGAAGTCATTATAAGGAAAATTCCTTCCAGGAGCTTGTACATGTGCTCCCAATCTTCCAGTTGAAGCCTTCATTGAATTTACTTGTATTTTCCTTCACCCAGAGTGCTTTCTAGAATTTAAAATTGCTCATATGCAATTAAAAATAAAATATGATGAGTTTTGTGCGAATTGTTTACAAAAACATTTACTGGGTGCATGTCTTGGAGAAAAATTGCAAAAGCTTCAATGATAAGAGGAAAGACAGTCGAGGAAACACCAAAGAAACAAAATCACAATTAGTTGCTTCTAGATCCAGTTTGGTGAGAATCGAAGGAAAGGATTCAACAACATATGGGAGAAAAAAACATCTCAGATTCAAGGCAGAGATATCATTTAGATCATTCATTGCTAAAGTGAATGAAGCAGAAGTGCAATACAGGTTGGATCAACATGCAAAGTATGGAAGAAGAACAAGATTGAGAGTGTTACAGCTTTCTTCTAATTTCTTCTCCTCTTTCTTCTTCTTTCTCTTATTTTCTCGACAAAGCAATTGAGCAATCAATTAAAATTGTAAAACTTAGGTAATTGGCTATAAAATCCGTTACTTCAAGTTACTGGAAGAAGTCAATTACTTGGAAATAGGTGGCAAACATGCAAAATAGAAGGTTCTATTTTCAGTTATAAATCATGCATGTCATGCAAAGAGGAATTCCAAGAAGAATACTACCAGTTGCTTCCTTTTTCATAGCTTCCACATGTGGCAATTCATTAAAAAAGATTCCTATTTGTAATTGCCCTCTATACACTATAAATAGAGGAAGAGCCTACGGGTTAAAGGATCAGAATTTGTAATCAACATTCTTGAGTTCCAGACTTTGTGTTGAAACCCTTGATATCTTTTCTGAAAGCTGAGGAATTAAACAGAGGCGGATTTCTAGAGAACTTTGTGTCAATGGTGCATTGGCTTCTTACTTCTGTGTAGATCTTTAGATAAACTTTGCATTGTCTAAGATTTAGATTAGAAGTTTTCCTTTCCTTTGATTTTGTATTGTGAGATCTATTTGTTTTATCTATGTGTATGAGACCAACTTTGTAAACTATTGGTTGGATTACACATCTTCTTCTCCTTCTTTCCGTATTCAACTATTCCCCTTCTGCAAATATTTCTTTACAACTGCTTACTTGCTGCAGAATTGCTTAGCTATGGTTCATGAGCTTTGTAATTAAAGTAAAACCCATATATAGTTATTAGAATACATAATTGACAGAAATCTTACACGGGAGCCTCACCGGTAAATGAGGGAGATTTATCTCATGATATGCCTAGGTTTTAGCTATGCATAAAATCTAGCCAACAAGCTAATATGTTGGAAGAAGATATTGAAGCTAAGGGGACATTAGATGCATCAAATTGCTAAGACAAGATATCTTGGTATTTTAGTGACGAGTTAGAGTTGTATTCAATTATTTGAAGCTTTAAATACATACATTGTTAGAAGTAAAAGAAATAATTTGTTTAAATTTTTAAAAGAGGAAGATCTCATCATTTCTCGTACATTTTAGTATATCTTTTCAAAATATTTCCCTATAAGATTTCTTCCCTTGATAACTTCCTCAGGCTTATCCCTATAGATCTGCTTGGGAAATTGGTTGAACAAAGAAGTGGAATATTTCACATTATTTCACATTTTACTTGTTTTTATTTCTTTTGATTAGTTTAGAAGCAATTCTATTCGGGAAGGTTATACGAAAAAGAGGAAATTACTTTTGAGAAGCTTTCCCTTTCCAAAAAACATGAGAAATTGTGTTAGAGGAATTTTTGCTTTATTAGAATAATAACTTTTGAGTACTTCCACATTAGATTAGTATTTCCAAAGAAACATGTAACAAAGGAATAACCATACCCAGTTATCCCTATTTTAGTTTTATTTTATTAGAAGTAATCATAGATTTGTTTTATTTTATTAGAAGTAATCATAGATTTGTTTTATTTTATTAAAAGTAATCATAGATTTGTTTTAATTCTCGTGTAATCAGTAAAAGTAATTTCTATTTCTTTTAAATATTCCAGAAAACACAAAAACATTAGGAATTTAGCTATTTTAATTATTTCTTTCCAAAAATCTTGTTAAAAACATTTTTAAAAATAGAATAGATAAATACATTTGGTTTGTTTAATTGATGGTAAAACAATATCTAGTTAATTGAAAGAGGAAATAAATTTTTCTTTTATTTAAACTAGACTTGTTTTGCATTGTTTATTTAAAGTTATAGTTCAAAGTAGTTTAGGAAATCAAAACAAAGCCACAAACATAGTCATTATATGCTCATATTACTAGATCATAGGCCCTAACCACTTTTCAGCTAGTTTTCAGACTTCCATTGTCCTCGCTCATGAGTTGGCCCCCTCACATGGCCATTCTCAGTACGGTCCAACCTTGTAGGAGGATATTTGAGCCCATCATTCACCCATTAGGCATTGATATATACCAAGGAGACATAGATTTATGATTATGAATGTTAATTTTCTGATCTACTCCTCTACCTCCACATATTGTTAGCTAGCTCAATGCATTAAACGAACAACCGTAGTTGAGCAAGTGCAGGCTAACCAAGCAAATCAAACAGACTAATCTAGACATCCAAATCCTTAGTTTTCTCTTTTCATCCTTCATTCAATTCTCGCATGAACCTCTTTGGAGAGGAATATTTAGAGATGAACATGTAATTTCTAAGAGTATGTCATCCGGGTCGAAGCATATTCATTTTAATGAACATAGATCGGGAGTTACTCACAACAATCATCTTTGATCGTAGCATCACACCCATAGAGATTAGACGATTCTTTTTCGCCCTTAATGAGTAAATTTCCTACTTGCAAGTTGATCGACTGCAATTAGATCAGCCTTGAAATATTCACCCATAATCATCCCCACATATTCCACATCTATCATTTATATCTATCTTGTATTCACCTCATCTTCCACATTTCAGATGTCTCATCACGACCTCGAGATGTTAGTACACTAGGAATCTCGTGTCATTTTTCCTGTGTACAATCTCTTGTCTAGATTTTTATCCTTACACACTGACATATTATCAATTTATGAGAGCAAAATGCATAATTTCCATAGACAAACATCAATTGACAATTTGCAAACTTTAGATTGTATGTTTTCCATCCTTGGGCAAGGTCATATAGTTTAGTCGGGATGTTATATAGAACCCTATATAAGCAAGTATACACTACCTCATTTCCTAACCTTGAAATCATATGACACTACATAGATACACTTACTTCCAACACTTGGTAAAGGCACCCAAGGGTTTTAAATATCACAATAACACATATGTAATCATTATGGAAGAAATCACTATAGGTTTGAAGCTTCTTACCAAGTCAAGAGTCAACCTATCTCATCTACAAGCACTCAAGCATCCCTCCTCCATGTATTTTTTAGCGAGAGCCAACTATTCAAGCATTGTCAAAGAGGGTTACAAAATCTAGTTGTATTCATTCAGATATCACATGCTAGGTGGAGAATGACATGTAGTTTGAGGCCTCTTTGAGTAATGCCAATGTCGGTGGTGTCTTGGGGTTCCCATAACCCAATTAATGCTTGTTTTGTAGGGTCTCCCACCTATGGTTAGGGTTTGAGACATCATTTAGGATGTTTAGAGAGCTTCACAACATGATGATTGCCAATTTGAATTTGACATTGCAGATAGTTTTAGGTAAGGGACCATCTCAACAAGTTGTAGATCCAAAATCCAAGTAGGTCTAAGACCATATAAAAGTTCGAGACCGTATGGTACGTTCTTGGTAGAAGGTACAATTCTCCACCAAGTTAGTTTCTAGTCGTTGTTCTAAAAATGAAGCACCGTCAATCCCATATCTCCCTATTTTACTAGTATACACACCGAGGACTCCCCATAACCATCTATAATTAGTTGAGTCTACTCATCCCCTTTTGTCTTCAAGTTTATATCTTGTTTAGTACATTAGTTGTGTGCATTAATGTGTTGTTCTAGTATTGCTAATTAATGTTGGAAGTTAATTAATTAGAATAACCTCATGTAGCTAACCCTTACATCCATTAGTGTACCTAATTCACTAATATTAGATTCCACATAATCTAATTAGGGTGTAAACAATGTCTTATATTCTAAAAATGAGGTTTTGATTAGTCAATAATTGATAAAAAGTGTGACTTGGTGGCTAGTAGTGTTTTTTAATCAAGATATGTGTAGGAATTAGTTAATTAAGTGTATAATGAGTTTATTTTGAGATTAGTGCTAATGATTAATTTTTGAATGTCGTAAGGTCCAAATTTAGGTATCTACAACCCCTAATATGAGAGGAATCTTGAAACTCTAATGATACACATTCGAAGAGAGGGTGTTCACCAAATCATTTCAATTGTTTAACCCAAATGGCCTAAAACATGCTAAAACTAACAATTTAGATTCTAATAATATCTAATGAAGTATATATATCATAACCTATATAATGCTAAAAAGAGAAAGAAATTGATTTAAAAAATGATATTGAACTTAAAACAACAAAAGAAGAGTTTGTACCTAAAATGACCCTATCAATGTGAAGAACATACTTATAAAAGCTCATTGAAGATTCAAAAGACTAAATAGAAGGGCTACTACTGCAAATTTGATCGTGTTTTGATGAGTTTGGAATAGTTTCGACGACATGGACTATTTCAATCGCCAATCTTGACTTGGGATGGTTTTTATATTGTGCTCACCAAAACTATTGGCACTACTCATAATGACCTCGGATTTGTTGCACGCCTTTGTTTGTTTATAGACAAAACATATTTATCCTATATTTTTGTGAGGATGTTCACAACCTAAAGAACTTAGCAAATCAAAAGTAAAATGAAATATAAAAATTGACCTATCCTACCCCATGGAGGCATATTGCGCTATATGTCGGTGTTGAATCGGGGCCTATGTAGTTCTATGCAGATTTGAAAGTCATGTGAGATGAGGTGTTAGTCCTCCTCTCTAGCCATATGTAAAATTGAAGTAACTACATGAATTATGTTTAGGCGTTATTTTGGTACATGCATGCAAAAATGATTTTACCTTTTAAAAACTTGAATATATGTTCTTTTAGAAAATATATTCATTTGAATCTTGATTTACTTGTTATTAAAATGCCTCTAAGAACTTTTTATATAGCCATTTGAATTTCAAATTAGAAATGTATTGGCGTGGCACACCAAAAACCAAAACAACATCTACCAAAAGGTGCCAAGCCAATAATAAAATCATGTAATCCCGCATAGGATAGAATCGGAAGTCAAGACATTAAGACATTATTAGACACGCAATAATGTCCCACAGTCATTATTTGATGTCGATAATGCCTCGGGCCCATTAAATGGAAGAAAAACATGTAATGAGATAAATAGACAAATGATCCCATAGAAAATAATGACAACAAATAAAATAGAATCGTAGAAGTGTGTGGGAAAATGAATCAAAATAGAGAGTCAAAATCAAGAGAAAATGCACTTATAAGAGTTGGATCCAAACTAAGAAACCATATGTACAAAGTCACACTATTCATTACAAGGCTTGTACCAAGATTATGTATCAACAATACCATATTCTATTAAAGTATTCTATTTTTAGCCCGTCGGGTTTACCTTAGTGGTAGGGAATGTGGGTTATATGTGGGAGGTCTCGAGGTCCATTCCTTGGGTTGGCCACCTCTATAGCTCTTCGTTACTACTCGGCTAGACAATGCTATGGGGGCCAAGCTTCGATGGCGGAGGTGGTCCCTCGGCGTGGTACCACACGGCTTGGTGTTCAATGCGACGTGGGTCGAGGTCAGGGATGAATCTTGTGTTCAATGTGACGAGGCATGTTCTGGCATCACGACACAAGAGTTATATGAAGTATTCTAATTTTTTTGAACTCAAGGTCTTGGGCTATTGGTGAGTTACAAGTAGTTTGTAATCATCAACCCAAGTTCCATTCTCATTGAGTTCATTGGACGCTTTCAATAGGTAGTCATGGGGACACCTTGAGGTAGGGGTTGAACTTCTCCATATGGACCAAGCGGAACATAGCAGGCGCTCCGAATGCGGATAGCTCGGCGGACATTAAGGACCCAAGCCCACCCCATGTCCCACTTAGAGAAAGTGCTCCTCCGACCACTCTAGTTCATAGCTCTGGTATATTAAAAGTGTTTAACACCAAAGTTTTTGCCGATGGGGTGGGAGTGGTGCAACCAAGTTATATGATTATGTGTTTTCCCACCCATGTTCAAATCCTCTCGAGACAAGATCCCCCTCGGAGGTGGTTTCACCGCTAGATGCGACATCTCTACTCGTTGTCTTTGTCATTGGTTCTTTGCTTCACTCGCTACTACTGGTGCTACTTCACTCACGTTGCCGTTGGTTGCTCACTTCACTCGTTGCGGTCATTGTCGCTAGTCTTTGCATTTTCATTATGGTTTCATGGTTGCTTCAATTGGGTTCCTAATGGTGGTCCCCTTCATTGTAACCAAGGTTGTGGATCCTCTAAAAATCTTCAATTGTACAAGGATGTGGGTCCTTTCAACACCCTCAAAGTTTACCCTAATCCAAAAAAAAGTATTCTATTTTTCAAAGGCATAGAGTCAAAATCAAGAGCAAATGCACATATAAGAGCTTGATCTAAACTAAGAAACTATATGTATAAAGTTGCACTAAAATCATTACAATAACAAGGTTCCTACCAAAAGTAGGTATCTACAACACCATATTCCACTTAAATATAATATTTCTCAAAGGCATTTCCTTTAGCCCTCATTTTGTCAAACAATATGCATACCTTGTGGATGCTTCCACATCTTGCAATACACATGTTTATCAACTTAGTGAAGTCTTGTTCTTTCTCACACTTACACACCCGCACACAAAAAAATTACATTGCTCATAAACATTTTTCAATATATGCATATCAAAGTCGATAAACTAGATTAAGTAAATATAATTGAATTAGCACATATTCCACAATTGAACCAATCCATAAAACCACGTTTTATGAGGTAATACACATCCTTACAATTTCTAAGGCATTTTATGAGACATTTCAAGACATATATGGGAATCCTTGTCATAGTTATTCAATGCATGTATATATGAGCCTGGTTATACCTCGTTCAAACATATTAAGGATCTTGTATATTTGGTCAAACAATTCACCTGTTTTCTATTTGCTCCCATGTTTTACAACTTTGACGTTTAATAAAAAAATGTTTTTGAATATCAACATCAATTTTTGGATATAAAACGACACATTAGAATTTGGCATTCAAATATTTTTGTATGTTTCTACATTTGGCATACAACACTATCACGACACCCACAATATATGTTTCCACATTTGACATGCATAATTATAAAGACACCCACAACTATATCTAACAAATCCAATTCCACACCTTAAGTAGCAACCTTAGTCAATGTTTAGGGGTTTAGCAAATACATAAAAATATTTTTTTGAGTTCAAAAGAACAAAAAAAAAAGTGGTTGAAGCGCCACGTATTGTCTAGGCAGCACGTGGTTTCTATCAGCGTATATATTCATTTTTTTTTCATTTTCCTTCGTCATCACATAATCCACAATCCTTTGTAGAATGAGTAGCCAAAAATCAGTTTTTATTTATTTAAAGGTATCGAGGATGTTGAAATTTCAACATACCCTGCCCTTCAAAATTTTGACATCTTATAAAATCTTAAGAAGAGAAGTAAAAATGCAAATTAAAATTGAAACAACAAAATGCAAATTAAAAATAAATTTTGAAACGCATCTCTACAACATTCACAAAATTGAAAAAAAAAAAGCTTTAAGAAACACCAAAACATTGAATAAGGTAAAGTGTGTTGGTTTTAAGCTTAAATTAATAAAAGCTTGATTTTAGACAGAATTGTTTTTGTGCTCACTTTTGTTCAAAGTAACTTGAGTTATGGTTCTGCCCCAAACTTCAAAAGCATACAGGAGAAAGTGTGAAAAGCCAATAGAACAACTGCTTTTACAAGGCTATAGAAAATAGTGTTTTCCTTTATCTTGGAGCAAAAGCTCAACATTTTTACAATTTCTTTCTCAAGTTGCTGATACATTTTGGATATGGCATACATGGATACGGCAAACACAATTGGTCCCGGATACGGTACTAGATATGGTTGTATAAAATATATATAAACATTATAAAGATATATAAATTCCAGCTTAATAAATAGGAAATTATCTAACATATTATGTATATGAAAAACAAAAAAGCTAAATAACCACAACAAACTACTCATAATTTCATTGAACTTAGATACAAGCATCATCCCCACCAGATCTGTTTATTACATTTATCTCATACATGCTATTTTTGTCCATGTTTTTGATGGCTTCTCTTTGGTACCTTCCATAGAATAATGCTGCTGCAAAAACTGTAATTTCTGCTGTAATGATATATTAAATTTAAAGTAGATTTTTTTTTTTTATAGAAATTGTTTCAGGCCTGAAATGCCCTGGAAACAGTTGGGTAGGTCTAAGTATGGCCGGGTATGTCTGCAGATATATCTGGCTGTACCCAGACCTGCCCGGCCATTTCCAGGGCATTACCAGACACTTATCCAGATTGTACCTGTACTGTGTATGCGTTTCGTACCTGTACTAGGTGCCCTAGAGGTGGCATTTCAGTGACTTTGGTTTTTTTTTCAAACCTCAAGTCCTTTAAAGGTGCATGAATTCATTTTTCAATACTAAAAAGTTATATATAACACCTCCCCATCTTGAGTCTACAAGAGATCATTGGCTGTGTCAAACATCCTAGCCAATCTAAGTTGTCAAAAATACTTGGAATAAAAAATCATAAATGTAAGGTCTAGTAAATGAATTCTAGACAATTTAGGTCAATTAGAGTGTATGTATTCATTAAATTGAAACTTTCTTTCTACAGGCAGCCCTTGCTTCCGTGTTTAGCATTCTATAAGTTACTTAAGTTTTATATTAAGGCAATAATTTCTAAAGTTTAAGAAAGCCAACAAAACATCATTATGCATTTCCATATAAAATATAGAATTGTTAGAGATTTTAAGTTCCCACAGTGCATGATATTAAAGAACAAGAAGTTTTCAATACCAAAAATACTGTACCGAGAAGAAATTCATGGAAGTTTCCAATTTCCTTGAAAGCCGTCATCAAGATGAGAACAATTTCAGTATTTGACACCTTCATGAATGATGATGTAACAGTAATTTACAAAATTATAATCAAGAATACAGTTTGAAATAACATGAATCATTGCTTAGAAATTTCAAAAAATCAAACTAAACCATTTCGAGATACAAATTTTTACTGAGGACATTCAAATGATACGTACAAGGACTCATTTTTCCAACGTTATATGGAACTCTTATTGACAATCCAATTGATGAATTTATGCCATTCCCAATCCTACAAGCAAATCCTTGCGATGGAAAATCCAGAGGATGCATAGATTTGATATTTTCTACGATACACTTGAACAACATGATGAAGGGCCTGTTGCTGGAGAGGAGTGAATCACCTTCCCGATCATTCTAATTTACCTGGCAATTAGTAACATATGTGCCAACTTCATAAAAAAATTGGCCTCAAAGAAATCTTTTGTATGTGCTAAAAACCTTCCACTAGCTCTCTTTGAAGCAGCTGGCAGAAAGAGGTTATTATAGCAATATAACTCCTCCTGCAACAGGATCTCTGTTAACCAAATCAATTTCATTCTCGGAATGATGATTGGATTTCCTCTAGACCTTGGCCTTTAGTTTCAGGCACACACAATGCCACAAAGATCAGGGTAAAAAGACTCACAGCAGCGTAAATCCAAAAGTCCCTGTAACAAGATACAAAATGACCTTTTAGATGGATTGTAAGAAAAATGTCAAGGGCTATTACTATATGCACAACTATAACAGAGTATTACTCTTAAGATCAGACAAATTCATTCTTACTTATTAGATCAATTTTAACATGTAAATTATAAAAATCTGTCATTTTTCATTCAGCAAAATCATACAGTAGATTCTTTGAACAATGCCCTTGAAACCTATATTCTTCATTTTTTAGAGCATGAAGATTCATCAATCATTTATACTCTGTGAGAGACCTTCCATGAAATTATTGGATTTTGGCTGCCGTGTTCCAACAAACTAGCCCATCATGGAATGCAAAACAAATGAGCATCAATTCCCTAAGATGCACACACCAAAATCCTTCCAAACACCAAACTTTGGTTGAATCAAAATACTTACCTGCAGCACTCCATTCTAGAAGAAGATTGATTGTCATGGTCACTGCCCAAGAGGACAACCAGTTTGCCAAAGTTGCAACACTACCGCCAACACCTTTTACATTGGCTGGAAGTATCTGCAGTGAGAGAAGTCACAAGATCGGTTGCAAGAATCATTAATTAGCACAGATTCCTGATACTTAAGTAATAACTTCACGCCAGAAAACCATGAAGCAATTGCAATCATCTTTTGCTTGAATCAAAGAAGGTATAATTACCTCTGACATGATAATCCATGGGATGGCTCCTATACCAAGAGAGAAGGAAATTATGTAAACCTGAAACAAAGACAAAGCTTTATTCAATCCAAATTATGTAAACCTGAAACAAATACAAACCTTTATTCAATCCATTTGAACTTGAAAAGAATTTGAACTCTTAAATATTTAATTGTCCATTAAGACCAAGAATGCCTACTAGATTGTCATTGTAGTTTAATTATTTGTATTAAAGTACTGTGGTGTAAGCTTTCGGTTATTGCCTCTCCAATCTCAGTGAGGTTTAACTTGATATTAGAGTTAAAGTCTACTATCAAACTAATCTCTTACCAACAGTCCAAATAAGGCCAAAACACTTAAAAATGTTTCATAAGATGATGATCCAGGCACGTAGTCCTGCATGATATTAAACAGCAAGGATCAAGTTTAGCTTCAAAATATTTATTTTGAGACTTTCAAGTTTCTCCTCTTTGCTCTTAAGACAGCTAAACAAAATTCCAAAGAATTATTCATGACAAATGACCTAAAAAGATTACCTTTAGATAAAATGCAAGACCCACAAGGAAAATGCAAATAGCCATTCCTCCGGATGAAATCTGTTACATGCAAAATATCTTCATGTCAATTGTAATGACTGGATTCCATGTTTTACTTATACATATAATTGTAAGTGGCAACACCTAGGCAGGTAATAGCTACTGACCATGAGGAGGATGCGCCGTCCTGCTTTGTCCATCAACCATGTTGTGATAGCAGTCATGACGACCTGCATACCAGGCAGATCAAGATTTTGAGAACTCGAGGCTTGGCACTCATATTAAGAGAAAGTGAAAAATTAAAAAAAATAGTACACAACTAAAAACTTGGTAAACAAGTCAAAAACCTGGATGGCACCAAGTCCAAGAGTTGCAATATTGCCAGATGAAATTCCTGTGAGAGTTAGGACAAAGTTCAAATCCGTGCACATTGTTGATAACATGAATCACATTTTTTGTTCCGTACTTTTATATCATCTGTATATAATACAAATCATATAAATTCATTATCTCTATTACAGCTTGTCAAAACAAAGGAGCTAATAAATCAGATAAAACTTTAAAAATCCACCTGAAATCCATTAGAAGTGTGCCCAAGATTGTTTTGCAAGTACAAAAACATTGGTCGGTTGTTCTCCTTGAAATTTCACTTACTGTTTGATTAAAATAGAATCAACATTTTTGTAATGTTTACACAGCTTTTTATGTTATACAGGATATGTTGCTGATTTTCTCCCATATACAACAAACTTGATTGTTTCTTCATTTTCCTTTCTTTTTTAAAATGTCCATTTAGTAAATATTAGCCACTAAATTTTCTCTCTACGTCACACCTAAATAGATAAAATAATATTCATATCCCTGACTGACCTCTCTGAGAGAAGTAAGCAAGGTATATATTAGGGACTTACCTGCAGATTTAAAAATGGAGCTGCTGTAGAACATAATACCATTAACTCCACTCAATTGCTGCAATAACAGCAACCCAATACCTATCTGCAAGAATTTATTAATTGAAACTGTCGAAATCAATCAAGAATCGTAAATTCACATGGCCAAAAGCTGTAGGCCATGCTCAATTGCTGCTAAAAAGAGAAAAACATTGTGTTGTGCAAGGAAAACATAAAACTTACAGCCAGAGGGTGTAAATATCTTCGCTCAAGAAGGTCAGAGAACCTGATTCTACTTTCCTGATTGTCCAAATCCACTGCAGACTATGATGTAGCAAGGATTTGTATTAGAAGCAAGCATAGTGCCTTTTGAGAAAGGAATTATTGATCGCTCTTTGTGATTTAAACTTTAAAAAAACAATACACTAAAATATGTAAATGGCACCAAGCCAAAGCTTATAAAGGCTTCCATGAATCATTAGTCTCTTAATGATATCAACTATTGATCAGACTAAAATATACACAAATAAGGAACAGAGAAAACATTTAGCGGTGGCGTGGAATGATTTAAAATGCTGTAGAAACTCTAAAAGGAATGGATTGAAATGAACTCCTTATAAAAAAATAGATAAATAGAGAGTGAAGAAAGATGAATATAGGAAAAAGAGTTTTGAAAACCCTTTACCCAAGTCAGAGCAATACCTTAATTTCAGCTTCTTCTGTTGTTACATCAAAATTATACCCTCGGAGAGCCTGTAATGCAGCTTCAAAATCTGAATCCATGCCGACCTTGGCCTGTTCCCACATGAGCATATGTTCAACAAGATAATCAAATACAAATTGTTGAACAATTACGCTTCTCTAACCTAGTAAATTTTAAACCACTGACTATTAGACTTTAACTTCATAAAAGCTCACCAGCCATCTTGGAGATTCTGGAATAAAAAAGAGCCCAAGAATCAACAGGGCACAAGGAATTACACCTGCACCACCAATCAAAAATATTGGATGTCGATCTCTTCAGTGACAACTACGGATTTCAATCACTGAAAGTTTGAATCCCATCCCTGATTACATACCTAATATTGCTAACGGTCTCCACGGAACAAACAGTCCAAAGAGGTATGCCAGCATTATACCAATAGTAACAGAAAGCTGTTCCACCGAAAGGATACTTCAGTTACAGCTAAGATTGCCTAGAACTTTAGTTGTCAAATATATTATTGGTGCATATTTCTCCTCTGAAACCCATGTTCAAAAGACAATTATCAATTGAGGGTAGAACCACACCTGATTCACAGTGCCCAGAGAACCCCGCAAGTGATTCGGAGCTGTTTCACCAATATATACAGGTACCTGAATTTACCATGGCATAAGGAAAGAATCAGATTCGTGATGACATAAATGAACTGCCTACCTTCACAAACCTTTAATGACAAGTAAAGGCATGCCGGCAAGTTGATGAGCTTACTGTGAATGATATCACCCCCACTCCAAAGCCTGTCAACAATCTACCCACATACAATAATGTAGCATTCTGAAAACACGAAAAAGCAACAAGGCAAATCAAAGTCATGCGCGATATTTAGAAGCTACCTGCTTCCAAAATCATTTCAAATTCTTTCCTTCACATATATATTGCACAATAAGTTTACATTAGTTCATTTATAATGATGCCCATTTTTGTTTCCATGCGGATTATGAAGACAACTTGCCTTTGCAAAAGCAATAGTGAGCCATCCTGCAATATTTGGAATAGCTGCCACTATCAGTGCCTGCATATAGCAGCAAGACCCAAGTTTTGTCAAGAAACTCTGGTTTGCAATATGAAAATACCTTTTAAGAATCAATGAATCTTATTCAATAATGTATGACGGCAATAAAAATTTGAGCATCACTGATATGACATTAGACCTCAGAAACACTCACCCCTTTCCGCCCAATGTAATCAGCGATTTGCCCACTGATTATGGCTCCAACCATTGCACCAACATTGGATAGGGAACCAAATAATGAGTACTGCCAATTATTAAGTATGAGAACAAGTCATGAAAATAAGTTTTGTCATTCACCCAAATGATACTAGGTACCAAATGTAACAAATAGAAAATAATAAGATAAGAATAGGGCTTAAGAAACAAAACCTCAGAGACTGTGAGGTCAAGATCACTTGTGATGGCATCTTGGGCAGGTGATGAATATCCATTCTGAACCAAGACAATACATATTAGTATCTAAAAGAACTAAGACGAGTAAACATGAAAACTAAGGCCACACCCAGAAGACACAATATAAGGTCAGCTAGTCCATTGAAAACTTCATATGCACAAAGGCTGTATAACAATCGTAAATGTCTTTTTACATGGAAACTAGAGCTATACACATGTTACTTACAGGGCTAGTATAAAAATCTAAAAGCCTGATAACACGGAAATTAGATATACACACACATTACTTACACAAACCCAGAAGACATAATATAATGACAGTTGGCCCATTCTTTCAACAACCCATTGAAAACTTACATATGCACAAAGGCTAGTATAACAAATATAGATGTCCTAAAATATGGAAACTGGAGATATAAACACATTACTTACAGAGGCTAGTATAACAAATCTAAAAGCCTGATAACATGGAAATTAGAGATATACACACATCCAGATGACAGGGTAAGATAATGACAGCTATCCCATTGTTTTAACAACTTTTCTTTTCAGTCCCTTAAGATCTTACGGGGTCCCATGTGGCCAGTCAGTAAAAATATTTGAATTTCATTTTATATATAGCCTCCTATAATGGTAGTAATTTATAGGTCACACATTTGCTGAATGAGACAAACCTTATAGAAGCCCACAAAGGGATTGTTTTTCCATTTACTTTTTGTATTGTCTAAGTCATGGATCCATTGGTTTTAACCTCATGGTCAAGTTCAGGCATATAATTGTTTTTATATCATCATAATGGTGTTCAGTTCTAAAGAGATTCACAAATCTTTGTTTGATTGCCTTGATTTGGGATTTCAAGTACCTGTTTGTGATTACACATGTATATTAAGGGCTTTTGGCCAATTTGGCCTGCAAAACCTGTAAGTGAATATTTTCTTATTTATATATGATTGTAAGGGTGTTTAGGGGTAAAATAAATTCAAAAAGGATCTCTCTCTCTCTCTCTCTCTCTCTCTCTCTCTAGAATCTATATATACACCATTCAACCAATTTGGGTGTTAAAAATCTCAATAGAAACAACATTTCCTGCTGTAATTAACCCACTTGGATATATGCATATTTATGAACACCATTCGCCAATAAAAGTAAAACAGAACATTTCCGTCAGATTCATTGAAACTGCAATTAGCCCATTTAGGAGTTTAAGTTCTTGATTGAATACAGAAGAAAACCTAACACAATCATTGCTGTAATAAGCCCATTTGGCATTGAAACTCAAATATAAATCATTGGTATATATGTGAAAAAATTTTAAAAAGAAAAGAACTTACGGTAAGTACTGTAATCAGCTAATTTGGGCACTAAAGATCTAAATTGAAACAACCATCACTTCCCACTAGGCTATATGTATATCTATTAACAACATTCCCTAATAAAAGTAATACAAAACAGTTCTATCAGATTCATTGATGCCGCAATTAGGTCATTTAGGAGTTAAAGTTCTTGAATGAATACAGAGGCATACCCAACATATTTATTTCTGCAAATGAGCCCATTTGGGCATTGAAACTCCAATATTATTCATTGCTATATATATGGAAACTTGTAAAACAAAAAACTTACAGTAAATCCAAACTGCACAGGACCCAGGGCTACAATCAGTGTACAAAAAACAGCAATAGCAGTACTCCCACTGAATATCTCAGATCCTGCGCTGTAACTGGAACTACCTCTCCGAGGCAACAAAAGTGGCCGCTTGCCATCCATTCCATTCTCCAAATCCTCACTATACTCCATATCCTCCATGGAATTTTCAGAAAGTGAACAAGCTTGAATTTAATAAAAATAGAAACCCTCACTGTGAGCCACGAATTTTGATTTTGAATTGCCAAATGGCAGAAATCTCCTAACAAATCAAATACCCAACTACCAATTCTGCTTCTACACGGACATGAATGTTTAGAGGGGTTAGCGCACCAAAGCTTGTGTCAATTTGATGTGAAACACCTGGCTAAGTTTATCCATATGCGTATCGCCAAATTATTGTCTGTGACAAAATGTAAGGTAACGGTTGCACGTAATTTTAGATGAACTTTGGGCTGTAATTTTTATATTCCTCTACGGACATATACTTTGTGTGTATGTCCGACTCCATTCATTGAAGGCCAAAACAGGAATTTTTACGTTGGTAGACGGGAAGTTGGTTTGACCGCACGTGAACGTAGTCTATTTCCACGTGCTTTAAAATCCTATTTATTTTGTGATATGTTTGGAGTTTTTGAACCGGGTGGAAAACCAAAACCTATTTTAATTCTTATCTTGTCATATTAATTTGTGATAAATCATTATTCAAATTAATTCCCCCAAATTAGAGGTGGTCCTTATGTGGCAACTGGCATATTTGGACTTTTTGTACCAAATGACTGATGGAGGCAATTGAATTATATAAATGTGGGAATCTTTTTTTCTTCATGTATTTTGAGTATTTTATGCATGGAAAATGGCGAGGCAAATATCAATTTCAAAGTTAATAACTTTCCTGTTTGGTTGGCAATTGTAATGTTTTTTTGAGAAAGAATTGTGTAGAGTATAAAAATGAAGACTCAAATTTCACCATATAATCAATTATGATTATTTGATTGATTTCTCTAGAGAGGAAGAAAGAACTTCCAAATGACGATTAAATTGTTGACAAATTTAAGATTGGATGTTAATAGTTAACAACTCACGGATGTATAGCCCACCACTACTCTAGTTTTCATTTTAGATT
>CM031237.1:291354373-291455056 GCA_018340775.1 Taxus wallichiana var. yunnanensis
TTATTTGAAATAAAAATGGAATGGGAACTTGTGGTTTCCCTGAACTTGTGAATATCTACTTGAATGGTTCTGAACTCTTCTGTGAGAAACTTGTGTTTCATTTTGAGTTGGAAATAGGATTTCTTGTTTATGCTATAAACTAGATTAAGGTTGTTTGTATTATATTCTGTCTTGTATCATGATATTTGTATATATCTGTGCTCATGTTTGAGACTTTGTGATTCGACACTGTACATGTAATTTGGTACTTAGTGTTTGGAATTTATAGCCTGAACGATGTGTTGGTTCTGTTCTGGTAGTTGTGAGTTGGTTTTATATTACATTCAAGTTGAAATCTTATAACTCTTTTTAATTCAAACTGTTTACTCAAAGTAAATCTGGGGAAGTAGTATGACTAAGCTGTTTGAATATCTTTTAGAGATTTAACTGGAAATGCTTTCGTTTGATAGTGGATTTGGAACTTATTTTAAGATGAGTTTTGTACCAGTGCTTAGAAATTATAGTGGAAGGATTACTTAAATCTACTCGAGTTTGGTTCTAAAAGAATTATGAACCACTTATTCTTAAGTACAATGTTGTGGAGGAATTTTAAAGGAACTTCAGTTTTGAGTCCAAGGATACTTCTGAACTGGTTTAGTTTAAGGGTTCGGGTTTTCTATTCTTGTTGGGATCAATAAGTGAATACTTGAGTCTTTTAAAAGAAAAGAAAAAAAGGGAAATTGAGAATCCTTAGGGACAAAGTGTGTTGTTTTTGAACTTTATTGTTTATGTTGTTCTGAACTGAAATTGGAACTCATGCTTTTAAATGATAAGGATTGTAAGGGAGACTTACAGTATGTTTTCTTTACAATGAGTTGGTTTGTTCTCTCTTCTGGGAACTAGTGTATGAGCTTATTGTTTGGATTAGAAAAGAGAATTTGTTGTTAAGTATAAAGAAATGATTTAAGGATTGAATCAAATTTTGATAAGATTCCTTTTCTAACCTATTGGGATTAGTTCATTTGATTGAACCCTTCGTTATTAGTTCTCTTGTGAAATGGAGATTTATTATAATTGTTTAGTCTTCCTTGTTCATATCATTTGTTGAAGTGATGTAGGAAGAGATTTGATGTTTCAGTTTTGTTGAACAGAAAATATAATCTTGTTGGTAGACTGTTTAAATTCTATATTCCTTCTTAGATTGATATGGGATTCTATTCTGATGAAAATATTAAATGTTGAATTTTAAGGTAGTTGTCCTTTAAACGAAATAGTTAAATTCATGTTATGAACCTATTTCTGTTTTTAGATGTTTTTGTGTTGAGCATAGTTTGGAATGGATATTATTCTTCCTTGCTTAGGGGCTAGATGAATCATCCTAATGAGAACTATGTTATAAACCCTTCCTTTGTCTTATAGTAAAGTTAAATGTTGTATTCTATTATGATAGAATTGGGAACAATAGGATGTTATGATCTATTGTTTGTTTAAAGGTAATTGATGGGATCAATTAAACTTTAATTTTGTAAGGCAGATGTTGTGGATTATAATATGTTCTTCTCTTAGAAGTGAATTCAGATTGATTAATGTACTTCTTTTCTTATTGTTATTACTTATACTGATATGTATGATATATTAATTGTTTCATTAAAGCGAGTTGTTTTAATGGAACAATTAGTGGAAAGCACTTTGTTTTAAGGCTTAGTGCTTATCATGCTCAGTTCATTGAATTGACTCGTGCTAGAAATTTTTGCAGATGGACTTCGTAAGTGATAAAAAGAAGGCAAAACTGATATGATGCATTGGCTGATTTTAGTTTGATTCTTGTCAAGAATTTTGATTCGTTCTTGAGTTGTATTGAAAAAGAAAAGTTTTTTTCTTTTAAAAAAAAGGTTGTTGTTATGTAGTATGCCTAAAATGCATAAGTCTTGTAAATGTATAAGTTTCATAGATGAATTGAAAGTTGGGAATTTACTTGTATTGGTTGTGTAAATTATCTTGTACTTTTATAAAGAAGATGAAAGTTACATCTTGTTGATATTCTTTACATTATGTATGCTTATCTTGTTATCTTTGATAAGATTGTTAATGGGAATTAGTTCAGTTTCCCTTATAATGAAGCAACTTGAGAGTTGCATAATATGATGTGTTATATCTATCAATTTAACATAGTAATAAGTTGCATAATAAACATGATGTATAAACTATGGACATTGGAAATGAAATACCCTAATACTTAATTATATAGAGGAAGACTCTTTCTCTCTCATAATTGAATGTAAACCTAAAAGGTTTGGAGATATGATTAATAATCATTAGACTTCACCTTGTGTGAAGTCTACTTTAGTTGGAAGTATGCGGTTGTTAAACCTTCTTGAAAGTTAAAGTACATTTAATAAAACTTATGACATCGTTGTCTTGTTTTGGTTAACTGCTGGTTAAACCATGAAAACAAACATTAAAAAGTAATCATAAGTTAAGGAAGTTCTTCATGGACTAAATAAAACATATTTAGGATAGAAATTATGGAGTGTTGGATTAGGGTTTAACAGGGTTGTTGTAATCTAGACATAATCCAAATTAATAATTCATTAATGAACTCCTTTGGGTATGTACATCTCGATGAGGCAGTTTCTGAAGGATGTTGGCACACGCCAACTGCAAGGATGTACTTTTGAGAAGACTTGGGTCTTTTTGAGAATACATCATTGTAGTTGACATGTGGCATCACCCTTCCACATTGATCATCCAGATCTACACACAAACTTGGACTTGAACTTAGTTTCTCTCTAGGTCAAGTTAGGGGCATATTTAGGATAGGAATTAGCTTCCAATGGCTCAGGGTACTTGGCACATTCGGTTGACTTAGGTCAACCGAGTATGCCCATTTACCCTAAGCCATTGTGAGCATCTTCCTATAATAATTTATGTTACTAACTAGGGCTAGGGTTAAACCTAGGACAAGTGGACTGACGGTAGTCAATAAAGACCAATCATGATAATAGAAGAGTGAGGTGAAGGACATATTCCAATATGACAAGTATGTCATCTAGGAATAGTGACATACAGTATGTTGTAAATCTTTGGCCAAAGTATCACAAGCTACTAGTTGTGTTGTCCTATGTCACCTAGTTTAAAGTAACATGATGTCAGATGAATATTGGTAACAAATATTCAGATAGGTTCTTTAAATAGATCACTCAAGACCCTAAGAGGGTAAGAGAACCAAGTATACATAGTATATGACAAGTATTCAATACTTAAGTTAAACATGAATAGATCGGTAGGTAACCGAGTCATGGAATGAATAGATTAGTGTATCACCGAGTCATTCACAGCTACATATGGTTATCTGTTATGAGATTGATTGGCATTGAATGTGTGTTCTAAATAATGTTTTATTTAGAACAGTGAACATTATATAAAAAAATTCCCCTTGTTTCTAAAGTCTTAAAATGGGAATGTTACAATATGAGGGAATAAAGGAGGCTTCGGAAAAGGCTGATTTGTTGAAGGAATGCTAGATTACAAATATTAAGCTTGGATCCATTATCAACTAAAGATCATTTAACCCCTACATTATTGATACAAACGTGAATATAAAGAGGGGTATTATTATCTAAAACAAGTTTAGAAGGAATTTCAGTAGATGTAAAAGTAGTGTGCTCTTCATTAAACGATAATGTTGAAGTGAATTTATGATACACATATTCAGAATAAGTATGGGATGAATGTAAGTGTTAGACAAAAAATATTGTATTTTATTTTCACATTTAGGACTGTCCCGCAAGAAGGCTAGGAGGTAGATACTCATCTTTGAACGATCCTAGGTTACCGAAAATTTGGAAATAAAGAAGGAACTAATATTGTTTGAACTTGGGCTCACCAAATGATTTAGTTATCTAAATTTCAGAGTAACTACTATAATGAATGATATACACGTGATAATATATAGTAACATGTAAGAAAATAAGCATGTACAATTTAAAACCCTAAGCAAGAGAAGAAAATAGGGTGACTTAGCTGATTTTTGAGTGATCTTAAAATTTTTCGAGATGAGGAACTACTGGAATAGAATGGGAATATTTTCATCAAAACTCAAAAAGGTTCATGAATTAAATGATTTGTGAGATAGAAGCACCCACAAGAGGACAAGATCATTTTCACACAAGTGACTAATCTGAGCACTAGTTTCCAGTCATATGCTCTGGTTTTGTCATTTTCTATGCAAGAGGAGATTCACTTTTGATTCCCTTCTGTCACTACAATTTTGTTCCTAGATCTTCAATTTTACCTATAACCTGTAAAAAATTATCTACCCGCACATTTCCACAAACCAAATCAAATCCAATAAAAAATATGCATGATGTGGAGTCAGATTGACCCCGATGGTCACCCAGAGTGAAATCATTACCAAGCGTTGCACTACATTTTATACTCCATTTATTTATGTGTGATTGTGTGTGTAATGATGACTTAGGTTTCCCTAGTGAAAGTTGCACTATAATAGATGACTAGATCTAAAATGATTTAAGTATGTAAATGTGTGGGATGGAATAAAAAGAACTTCCCTTCCCATATTTTGTATACATAGTGATGTATCCCTTGTCCCTTGTGTGGATGTGCTAGATTAATGCTTTGTAATTCTCCTCGTGCATTTGAATGTAAGCTTAGGTGATAGTAGATAATGCTAGTGTTTGGCCCTTGATTTGGGAGAAATAACTAAGTATATATATGATTCCCTTGTTTGAATTCTCGTAGTTGATAACTAAGAGGTCGACCCAAAAGTGTAAAAGGTGACCAAAAGGTAAAATAGACCCAAAAGAGTGAGAAAAGGTAAGATATGATCATGAGTGTCTAGTAGGGACAGGAGCACCTAGGTGCTTCTATCCTAATTGGGCACTAGTGTTCGAGGCCATAAAAGATAAATAATTTAAGTTCTGGGTAGGGCTATAAGATGTGTGAGGCCTTTTGTCTAAAATAAACCCTAGTTATTTTTACAACTTACAGATCCATTCTCGGATATGATATCAAGATTTCAAATTGTGTACACCCTTGGTTTCCTTCCTTAGTGTATTTACATGGTGGTAGTTCTTCGTGCTCTCCCTCGTGTGTTCTCCCTACTTATTCCTTATTCTTTCCACTTTACTCGCTTTTCTCGTGCATATTTTGCACGATCCCACTTTCCTCCCTTAAATTCTGCTATCTCTCTCCATTGAACCTTTATGGGAAATAGTAACACACCAACTTCCATTCCACTATTTTTATGCACTTCCCTACGTACATATGTGAACTTTCCTTCTCTCTTTGTAAATCCCCGCATGCCTTTTTGTGCATGCTTTTTCTTCCCGTATATCCCCGTACATGACCATTCCTTCATACACTCTTCCCTTGTGCACCTATGTTCACATTTCATCCCACACACTTATACTTTATGTACCTCCCCATTTACCTCTTGGTAAGATCCGTGTACCACCCTCTTCCAACTCTCCAACACTCCCTTCGATGCATGCACCTTCCTTGCATATTTGCATGCCTTAGTAATATGCATCCTTTCCTCTTTTCCTCGACAATCTCTCGTGCATGATTTCATATTCCTACATTCTCCCTCGTGTACCTCTTATTCCTATGCATACATCAATATTAGAACCTTGCACGCCAATCATTGGGTGACAGTGTCCATTCCGGGATCTTGTCATATAAAGAGAAATTCATGTGGACAAACTAAAATATATTAGATGTGTGTCACTCTTGATGACAAATAAACATGTGACATGTTGTAGAGGTATACCAATATATAATTATGATCAATTAGATCACATCACATGGCTTACATGTTCCTCTTACACTACAAAACTTCAAATCTTCATAAATTCCTCCATAGAGCTTAGATTCATACATGTCCTGGTCTTCATTGAAAGATGATAAAGTAGGCTACACTCTAAGGTTTTAAAAATCATATTTTGGCAGGATTTGGTAGGTGAAAAAGGTAAATGTGATTGTATTCATTAATACACACATCCGATTAAATTAACCACATATTTGATTAGATTTGGCCTCTTTCCTTCTTCCACAAGTTATCTAACATGAGGAGGCAAATATGACAATGCTACGTGCATATTTACAAGCATTTATTGCATGTTGTTGGTGATTGTGATTGGTAATATGAATTTCCCTCTCCTTTCCCTCAATGATAATATTCTCCCCTTCTTCTTCTATATATTATTGAATAATGCTCAAAGATCATTATTCATAGTAGTGTTCCTTTGCCTTTTGAGTTACATGCCTTAGATCTAGTCCTTTTCCCTGTGGATACTTGCCTCTTTCCATAATTGTAATAGATTTTACATCATTTGGAATCAATAAATGTATTATTTTGTGTCCATTCTCTGCTCTAACTCATGTTTTGTTGCATCTTCTTGATTTTCCTTTAAAATATTGGTTTGTTGTGCATTCTTCATGTCCCTTGCAGGTTTCTTTTCTATTGTGCTCCATGGAAATGAGTGTGTGAGTGTTACTTTAAATTATGGCACATTTCTTCCTTCCTTTGTTTTCCCTTATTTCCACTCATATGAGAGTGTTCATCCCCTTCTTTTTGGTGCTATCACCTCCCTTTAGCTTAGGATTTCATTTTTGCATCTCCTTCTCACCTTGGTCCCTTGGAATGATAGAGTAGAGTTAGATAGTTACATTTCCTTCTTACAAGTAATTGTAAGTAGAAATAAGAAGAAGAAATTGACATTCTCTAGAGTCTCATCTTAAGCTTAAGGCCCCACAACTTAGAGACAGTGCCATGTTGCCTCAAAGCCCCATATCATCCTAATTTTGGATGGGTGCAATTTTCGATCTCCAACGGTTTTTTACATGCCCGGTGGGAGAAAGTTTTAAGAGCTATATATATTTATTTCAGAAGGTTTTATGTGTTCTTATTTAAATCCATCCTTTCGAGGCTTGTTTCAATACATCCGGCAAATCCCAAAGATCCAGATCTACTCATTTCAATGAGTCCGCACACACTATTTCATGAGAAATATAAAACTAGATAGACCACAAATTGGTTGAAGAATATTTTGAATAACTACAGTTGTTTCAAGGAGAAGAGGTATCATGGTCCCATGGACATCTCCATCTCTCATGTAAAGAGCACATTCCACTTCCCCTCTTGGTAAACCTTATGCACACTCTTCCAGTGGTATTGAGACCCATCTTAGTTATGAAGCATTAGAGAAATCTTCCCTTTTTCTGCTTCAATTGTGGTAGTCCTTTGCATCTTCCTATGTAACATGATATACCAATAGCTGACTCAAAATTATTCCATTTTCACTAGTGAGAATCAAACTACCCTGCAGATCACATTCAAGATATTGCAAATGTATGCTCTATTCATCTAGTTAATGAAGATAATCTAGTTGTCATGATGTTAGCTTCTTCACTCAAAGGTAAATCAATTCAATGGTACATAAGCTTAAGACCTTCCTCTATTAACAATTGGGATGGACTTGGTACTGCACTTTGCAATCAGTTTGAGGAGAAAGAAGAAAACATATCCTTGTTAGAAAAACTCACAATCAAGAGAGATCCTAATGAGCTCATGGCTGACTTCAACTTCAAATTTTAGAAGACATGGGATAGAATTCCAACCCTCTTAAGAATAACTCCACAAGGTGTTTTTATTTAATTTTTGAGATCCTTAAATTTCGACATTGCAATTATGATACAATATATGGATTTTACATAGCTTCCGATACCTATCTAATAGACATTAGGGAAGAAAATTTGTTTAATCCAAGTTGGTAAGATAGCCCCTAGATTACCTATGCCCTTGTTTCCTAAATTTCCCCAAGCACCTCAGCCTTCCATTACTCTCATTCCTAAGCAAAGCTCCCAACCTATTGCCTCCACATCATACTCTCCCCAAAGGTAGAAATAAGATGAAGAAATAAATTACTTGATTATAAAATTATCCAATAAAGATATATCCTTAGAGAAGCAGAAGGAGAAAGCCTTAAGAAACAACTCCAATCAAGGATTCAATCAAAACCACTAGCCCTTTAGAAATCAATATCCAAATCAGATATATGTGCAAAAACCAACAAAATGATAGATGGAAAGTTCATAATACACACCTTCCTCTTCAGATAGTTTCTCCTATGTAACTCCTTCCTTGCCCAGCCCAAGTAAAGAACTAGTTACAATATAGAACAACATGGTTCAAAAGATAGAATGGTGCTTTCCTTGTAATCTACCACACATTGTAATTAGTACAACTACACAAATTCCTTGTGTGCAAAAACTTTCATGATTAAGAGTACTTGAGTTAATGATCCTTCCACTAGTGCATCGTATAATGAAGAACCACAATAAGTCATTCTTGAGAAAAACCTTATATTATTTAGATTTGATGACTTTGTAATGAACCAAGTTGTGGATAGTTCAAATAGACCATCTCGCACATGTTCTTTGATAACACAAGGTACAAGAAAAGAATGTTGGAAATAGGCATGAAACCCTTATCTTCTATCAATAAGAGTGACCCACTTTAAAAGTAGAAGGATGAATATGCTAACCCATCCAATAGTTTTGGTACACACATGCTCAAGCGCGTGAGGTTGTGAAAACAATCCTATTTTGGTAGTTCAAAGCCTACTTCAACCACATGAATGATTAAGAAAAGATAATGTTATGCATCAAATGCATAAGTTTATGGGTATTCCTTTAACATTGTGGAATGTAAATGTCACATTGTGGGATGTCTTGGATATTCCATCTCAAAGATAACAACTCTCGCATGAAGATCTTTCGCAGCTCTCACGCGCTAATCCAGTTTTCCAAAGAACTCAAGATGTTGTCAACTTATACCAAGAAGAGGATAAAAAAGTAAGAAAAGTTGTCAAAAAACCACCCTTTTTATGTCCTTGATAGTAGGTAAACACCTTATTCATAATTGTATGATTGACTCGGGGCAAATACTTCTATCATGTCTAAGAAAATGTTGATATCCTAGGTATTAAGTACAACCATGTTTCTAAAGGAGTCTTACAACTTGATGGCTCAATTGTGAGTATCCTAGAGTCATCAAGGATCTTGAGTTAACCCTTCATGCATGTCAAGCCTTACTATAACTCAAGATGTGTCAATCATTAACTTACCTCTATTTTTTTCCATCTTCCTATCAAGATATTTCACAACCAAGGTGGGTGGTTACTTATCTTTAGATTGGTCACATATGCTCCTAAGAAAAGGTATGGTACCAGGTTTACCATATAAGATGACCTCTCCTCTTCAATCCAACTACCTAATCAAAGAAGACCAAGAATAAGAGTCTATTTCAAAAGAGCAACATATTCCTCCTTCTATACCTAATCTATTATTAGATGAGTGGGATAAAGATTACTATGAGTTTGATCCTTATGATAGAACTCGTTAAAATCGGCCTTGGTACATACTACATTCTTGAAGAAGAAACCTCTCTGCCTAGCCCATTCAAGTAAGAAAAAGATGATGCTCCTTGAATATGGAAAACATATTTTGATGGCTCTAGAAGTAGAATGGTGCAAGCATAGGTGTTGTTATCATTTATCCCAAGAATGAGAAGTTCTTCTTTGTTCATAGGTTGCATTTTGCATGCTCTAACAATGTATCAAAATATGAAGAATTTATGGTCTTCTTATTAATCGAGAAGAGACAAATTAATTCATTGCAAATGTTTGGGGATATTAAAATTTTCATCCACAGGTCAAAAACAAGTGCAACAAGGAATAAGCTTATGGAATCTTATAAATATAGAGTTTGGGACCTCTTAGAGAGCTTTGATGCTCTCATTATCAGATAGGTGGTGCCAAGGAAAGTGAAAAAGAAGTAGATCGGATGACACCCATTAGTTCACATTTCTCACCAATTGAGGATATTGTTTAAGGAAATGCACAACATATCAAGATGGTGATCAAACCATCTAATCTAGACAATGAAACCAGATGATAGGTGTTTTATAGTGATGCACAAATTGCAGTTCATTTAGAATGAAGTGGAGTTTTCTTCAAACACAATATCACTTACATGAAAGCTATGGTGCTCAAGTGATGCAACTAAAGACAAATAAAATACCAAAAGTTTTGTTCACCTTATAACATATTTTCATTCTAGATGATGAGTTCAAGGGTGAAGAAAAGAACATGCACTCATGCAAGAAGACTATCAACCAGTCACTATTATGCATGAAAAATAATTACTTCTTGGTAAGGAGTGTGTGCAAGATGAAAATCAGGCCTTCATCTCTTTATGTCATAAATATAGTGACATATTCTCATGGGAATATAAATACCTTAAAGGATTTGATCTAAGTATTTCTCAACACTCCATTGACCTTGATCCTAGTATCAATCCCATTAGACAAAAGAAAAGGCTTTTCAATCCTAAGATAGAGCCCTCATGAGGAAGGATTTATCCAAACTCATTGAGGAAAAGATAATATTTCCTATAAAATACTCTACTTGGGTGGCGAATCTTGTTCCAATGCGTAAGAAGAATGGTGAAATCAGACTTTTGTGTTGATTTCAGATATTTGAATAAGGCATCATTGAAGGATCATTATCCTTTTCCTTCTTTGGAATAGATTTACAAAACGTGGTCGATGTACAAAGGTTTTCCGTGACTTGATGGTTACTCAAGTTTCAATCAGATCATGGTCAAAGAAGAGGATCAATTCAAGATTGCATTTACAACCAAATGGGGAACATATGCCTATCAAAAATTACTTTTGGTTTATCAAATGTAGGAAAAAACTTTCATAGAGAAATGGAAATTTCCTTCAAAGGATACATCAATGAGTTCATCCTAGTTTACTTAGATGACATAATTGTCTTCTCAAAGCAGAGCACATATCACATCATCATCTAGAGAAAGTCTTTGAGAGATGTAAAGAATTTGGGGTGTCTCTTAACCCCAAGAAGTGTAACTTTTTTATTGTGCAAGGAAATATTTTGGGCCATGTGGTTTCAAAGGATGGTATTTCCATGATCTAGAATGTATCTCATCATCTCTAGTCTCTCTCTCTCTCTCTTCTAACAAACAAGAAGGTCTTATAATCATTTCTAGGTAAAATAAATTTTGTTAGTAGATTCATCCCTAACTTTGCAAGTTTGATTAGGCCCATCACCCTCATGCTAAATAAGGAAACAATATTCAAATGGACAACAAAAGAAAAATGAATCTTCACAAGATCAATAAAAAAATTGTGCGTGCCCCAACACTTATCAATCAATTATTTTAAGGATTTCATCCTTTATGCATATGGAGTTGATACTAGTGTTGTTGTTGTCTTGACTTAAGAAAATGAACAAGGAATGGAGCATCCAATGGATTTCTTTAGTCAAACACTAAAGTATTATGAATTAAAATACAATCACATAGAAAAACATGTCTTTTCCATCATGCATGCACTAAAGAAATTCAAGAGCATGCTCGCCAAAAATCATGTCAAAGTGCTAGTTTCACACTACACAGTGTGATTGATTTAATCATGGGATAAGAAATCATGAGAAGAGAGATAGATGGGTGAAAAAAATCATGGATTATGATGTGACTATCAAAACCACTAAGTTGGTTAGAGGCAATGTGCTCAAGGTAGCTTATTAAGGAAGTGCACAATGAATAGGAGGCCTCTTTATTTCCGGATGAAAAGATCTCGCATGTTGAAGTTGAGAAAATGTAGATCTTAGTGCATGTAGCTAGATGGAGGATATGGAAATATTCCTTTCTTTTGGTACATACATTCCTAGTTTGAGCAAGGCAAAGAGAAGACATCTCAAGGCTGCATTCCATTCCCTATGATTTGATTGATGATATTCTCTTTAAAAGAAATGTTCATGGTGTGTTGTTGAGATGTATCAATGGCACACAAGTGAAAAAAAGTGTTAGTAGAATTTTACGATGGATTTTCTGGTGGAAAATTCTCTTCCAAAGAAACAACAATGAAGATCATCAAGGAAGGACACTTTTGGCCTATTATGTTTGTTGATGTACACAAGTGGGTCAGAAAATGCAAATAATGTGCCTTCTTTGCATGAAAAATTAAATTGGAAGTGTTTCCCCTCTATCCAATCCAAGCGGATCATCCTTTTGTGCAATGGTTTATTGACTTCATTGGTATGATCAACCCTCCTTCAAGTGTTATCCAAAATGGGTCATGACAAAGAACAGACTACTTCACTAGTTGGAAAGAGGCCGCCATGCTTAAGGAAGTAAAAAAATTAGTCATCCTTGACTTTTTTGAAGGTATTGTAAAACGTTTGGCATCCCTCACACCATTATCTCTAATAATGAAAATGCCTTCCTTGGTACAAGAATTTATGATTTGGATTTTAGCCTTGGCATATTTTTGAAGACTTCTTCCAACTATTACCCCCATGGTAATGGTTTGGTAGAATCTACTAACAAGAACTTGATTAGAATCATGAAGTGGAAAATGGATATCAACTAGAGGTAGTGGAATACAAAGGTTCCACACGCGCTCTAGGAAGATAGAATCATGGTGAAAAAGGAAATTGGTACTTCACCTTACAAACTTGTTTATGGTAAATAAGTTAGGCTTCCTTTATCACTTGAGTTTCCTTCATTAGAGCTAGCCCAACAACTGGATTTTGAGGGCATGATAAAAGAGAAATCATAATGACATAGTTGGTTGAACTTTAAGAACTTAGGAACTCTCTCACATGTTCAATTTCAAACAACACCAACAATCAAATAAGCAAGTGGTTTGAAAAGGATAGAGCTCTAGGATTTCAAAGTGGGTGATCTGGTCTTAAAATGGGATACTAACAAAGCTAAACCTAGGTGCCATTCAATTTTTATACACTTTGGAGTGGCCCATATATCATTAGATATTGTAAGAATGCCAAATATTTTGAGTTGTCTCATCTTGATGGAGATTCATTATCAATCCCAGATCAATGGGATCTATCTAAAACATTGACATTAAGTTCTCCTAGATTATGTACATATTATAGTAGTTTTATTCCTCCAATTGTGTGTTTACGCGCACTATTTTTATGGTAGTATAATTTTCTTTCTTCTCGCACACTCTTGCATGTTCTCTTTTTGTTTCTTCGGATGTCATTCCATGTATTTACAAGTTTGAAGTTTCGCTGATGGAGGTTATGTTTCAACTTGGTGGCACTATCTAACAATTTTGCATAGGCCCTAGAGTAGATTTTAGACAATTTTCCATGTGACTACAAATGATTATTCAAGATAAAGATCAGAATTTCATGTTTACAAGCTAAATCCGTGCCCAATGGATGCTCCAAGGCCATTAATATATTCATCTAACATGAAGATATCTCGAATGTCACCAAACTATTTTCTAAAATAACCCCTAGTTATTTTGACAACTTATAGATCTATTTTGGATCTGATATCAATCCACCAAGTTGTACACACCTTTGGTTTCATACCTTAGTGTATTTTCATGGTGGCAATTCTTCATGCATGCCCTCATGTGCTCTCCCTCTTTCTTCCTTATTCTTTCCGCTTTCATCACTTTCTTTTGTGCAGCCTCCGCGTGCTCTCACTTTCCTTCCTTACATTCTATTATCTCTCTCCATCCTACCTCTGTGCACACTCCTTGTGCACTTGATTTCATTCCCCAGTTGTTTCCCACTTCCCTGTATGCATATGTAAAATTATCTTCTCTCTTTGCAAGTCCCCGACATGACTTGTTGTGCATGCATTTTCTTCCCATGTATCATATGCATGCATGCATGCACTCCTTCTTGCACTCTTACTTTATGTATATGTGTATGTATTTCCTCTCATGCACTTCTTCTTTACGCACCTCCCCTTTTACCTCTTGGAAAGCTCCCACACACCATATTATTACAATGATCATGCACTCCCTTGTTGGATGCCAATGCCTTCCTTGCACATTTCCATGCCTTGTAAATATACATCCCGTCCTCTTTTCCTCACACACACTCTTGTGCATGCATGTAGATTTTGTATTCTCTCCTTATACCCCTCTTACTCTTGCATGTGTGTCAAGATGTGACCAATCATTGGGTGACATGTGTCCATTCTAGGAAATTGTTAGATAAAGAACAACTCATGTGGAAAATTAAAATATGCAAGATGAGCACCGATCCTAATGGAAAATGAGCATGTGAAACGTGGTAGAGGCAGGCCAATAGACAATCATTCGATATTTGTGATCAATCAAATTACACCACATGGCTTACGTGTTCCAGTTATATCTTGTAGAACTTCAAATCAATATAACTTCCTCCACAAAGCTCGATTCATGTGCACTTGGTCTTCAATGAAAGCTATTGACATAGGCTACACTACAAGATTTTCAAAATAAGATTTTATTGAGGTTTGGTAGGTGAAAGCATGGAAATGTGATTTTAATAATTAATACACATATCCAATCAACTCAACCACCCAGATTTGATCATATTTGGCCTATTTCCTTCTTCCACAAGTTATTTGACTTTGGGAGGTAGATATGACAATGCTAAAGGAGGATTTACATGAATTTATTACATGTTATTGGTGGTTATAATTGTAAATCCAAGTTTCCCTCTCTTTTCCCTCATCTTCTCTCCTTCTTCTATATATTGTTGAATAATGCTCATTTGTAAAGGTTGGACTCTCTTGGATTTGCAAGATCATTATTTAGAGTAGTGTTCCTTTACATTTTGAGTTATAGGCCTTAGATCTGGTTCTTTACATGTGGATACTTGCCTCTTTCCACCATTGTAATAGATTGTGCATCATTTAGAAGCAATAAAATACTTTTTTTTGTGGCTATTATCTACCCTAACTCGTGTTTTATTACATCCTCTTTCTTTTCCTTTACAATATTGGTTTGTTTTTTATTCTTCATGTCCCTTGTATGTATCTTTTATGTTGTACTCCATGAAATGAGTGTTTGAGTGCTATTTTGGATTGTGGCATGGATGTCTTCCATTCCTTCCTCCATTTTCCCTTGTTTCCACTCATCTGAGAGTGTTCATCCCCTTCTTTTTAGTGTTATCACCTCCCTTTAGCTTAGGATTTCATTTTATGCATCTCCTTCTCACCCTAGTCCTTGGAATGATAGAGTAGAGTTAGATAGTTGCATTTCCCTTCCTAGGAGTAGTTGTAGCAGTAGAAATAAGTAGAGGAAGCCAACCTTCTCTAAAGGTATGTCTTAAGCGCAAGGTCCCATAACTTGGCAATAGTACTATGTTTCCTCAAAGCCCTGGATCATCCTTATTCGAAATGGGTGCAATTTTGAGCTCTAACAAGGCCAATAAGAATGCAAAAGATAAAACAAAAGGCCCAAAGGGATTTTTCAACACTAGTTTTCTTGCTTAGGAATCATGTATAAATTAGTATGCTTTAGGACCTAGAAATGTACCCAAGTGCATAGATTTTGTGCCTACATTTTCTTAGTGAGAAATAATTGTGTTTTATCTTTTCGTCGTCGACTCCCTTTTGGATTTTAACCCATTGACTTCCTCTTGAGCTTAGATGTTCAACAATTTATTGTTTTCTCATAAAAATTGATTCTTGTACTTTTTATAATACCTTGCTCTAACCATGACATTCGATATTACTATCTTTTTTTTTTTTAGATTAGATATGGTTGATTGACCCCTATCTTATATATGTGATAACATGTACCATTCCCCCTGAACCATAGATATGGCCATATGAGCCATATAGATAGTTAAACCCCCTCTCTCTATATCTTATGAGAACCCCGACCTTTCTCACACATATATTTATTGGAATAAAAATCATTGGGGGTGAGTGAGTGTCTTTATAAACTTTTACTTCAGTTATCTTTATGCATTCATCAAACCATCATCATATGAGCAATGTTAACTTAGTTAAGAAAACCATCAAAGAAATTTATCAACCATTCACATGAGCATGCAACAATAGAGAACACATGAACACAATATTTAGGTGAGAAACCCTCAAAGGGAAGAAAACCCACTGAAATTTTCTTATATATAACAAAATTCAAGATTTAGTGAAGCACCAACTCCACAAGGAGCACCAACCCCTAATTTATCTAGCACCAACTAGACTTTAGCAAGAACTAACTTGTAAGGATGCTACAAAAACTTGATTTAGTGAAGCACCAATCCATAAGGAGCACCCACCCCTGAAGTTTTAGCAAGCACCAACTTGCAACAAAGACCAAACACCAACTTAGCCACCTAAGAATGTTTTCCACTTCTTGTTGTTACTATCTCAACAAATGATGGACTTCTTTGATCTTCTATCTATCTTCTTCTCCTCGGTATTCTATATACCTTTGATGTACTTAGGCCTCTAACACACTCTCTAATCCTCAAATATCAAATGAAGTTCATATCCTTTCTTTGCTACTCTTGGAGACACGCTATATTTCCCTTCTTGCTTACTCGTTCATCTTCTTCTTTATTAGGTCATATGCATGCTCAAACCGAGCTTCACCACTTGTAGGATGTTCTTCATGAATTCATTATAATCTTTCGTATGGTCTAAAATATCTTATTCATCCCTCACACTCAACCTTTAGCTCGCATGTTTCTCCATACACACCACCACCTAAAATATGCCTAATAGCCTTGTTTATATACTAGTCACTAGCACATATACCATATATGTAGGACATGATGCATTAGGTAAGGAATTATAGGCACAATAACATCTAAAAAACCATGAAAATAATGAAAAATAATTCTTTAGGCATGTAATAGCTCAATTTTCATTTTCACACCTTTTAGGACTCAATAAACCTATTATATTTGGTCTACTAGTACAATGATGCAACTTGAACTTCTTGGGAAACTAAGAACATCACCAAATAAAAAAACCTTCCAAATACATTTTCAATGACCTATAAATAATTTCTCCATGCTTAATGAGCTCAATAACTTCATTTCACACCATGAAACTATCTCAAGAATCAATATTGTCCAACTAGGTCCTCAAAAACTAGTTAACTATCATAACACCATGTTCTTTATACCATGCATTCATGCAATAACACCATCTTGAGATAAAAACTGTCCTAAAAACTTTCTTGATAAATTGACTTGGTATGACTACTTAGGGACTCAATATTATCTATAAATCATCATAGGCATGTATATTAGGTCCAATAAATCCTTAAACATCCATTTATTCAGCTAGTCCTTCTTTGAAAAACATGATTGCTACAAAGCCATCTTTGGAAACAAGCTTTTCTTTGTCAGGATCCACTCATCCATATGAAAAACAAAAACCACCTGGATAGATCTAGGAGAGACCTCTACATGATACAATCATCAAAATTTCAAAACCAATCTAATATGATCATGTTCCAAAGCAATATCTTTCCTATTAACTTGAAACAAGGGTTTTTGAGCAGTTTTTGTGTTAACAATTGTTCATAAAGCTCTAGCATTCAAACCCAAAAATAATGCCAAAAATTATTATCTAGGACACATACCAACATGTCCATAATAGCTTAGGTTCCCATGCATAATATTAACATACTAACGAGCATCAAAAAGTTGACTTACAATTTGGAAACACCACTTTCAAGAACTTGTATCTTTCTTGTTCTTGCAAACTATGACTTGAAACTTGGTCCACACCTCTGAAACAACATACCAACACTACTCCCATACTCATATTTCTATACTAGTACTGAAAATGATCAACCTACATCATTTGGCCATGTTTTCTTTACCTTTTTTTCTCTTCATGGTAGGAAATGAATTTTATACCTTTGTTTATGCACTCTAAGCCACATTATCATGCTCAAACAACCTCTACAAACATGTATCCACTAATTTTACCAAGCTACCATGCCCATACCTTCTCACAAGACCTCTTTATCTTAACATTTCCTTCAAATTATCTCTCCATACCGAAAATGAACCGACAAGAAACTAACATCCATCATGGATACCTTGATAACATCATTAGGCATCATTTGACATCATTTGAAATCAATGAAAACTCACAAAAACTCTCCACATCACTCTTTGGCATCAACAAGGCACAATCTCCATTTTGACATCAATGACCACAACCTGCCAACAAGCTCTCCATGACACCAATCATGCACAACACTACCTTGACATCAATGACAACTTTCCAACAATATCTATTCGTCCACCTCTATCCTGGGCCCTCTAGATAAGATATATGGGGTCTTGGGGGTCCGCCTAGCTAGATATTGATGTGTCACCATTCGATCACCCTATCTATATATTTGTTCATATCACAATGAATATGTAGAATATATCCCAAGTTAGGTCATTTCATCCGGGTGGAACAAATATAGATATAGATAGAGGTTGTCGAATTGCACTATATATATTTGATAGGGTAGTGTTATGAGCTTCAACTTATCTATATAGGGCACCTGAACATCGATAGATTAGATAGTTCATGGCTCCCAAATAGATATATAGGCCTCCCGAGTCCACCTCTAACTATAGATACTCCCAAGAGTCACCAAAGACTATGCCAAAATCCCAATCCCTCAATTGAATGGAGAACAACATGGAATCAAGATTATGGAATTGTTACATATAGAATATGGATGGGATGCGTCCCTATGGATATGATATGAATTCTATACACCCTATATATATTATCCAAGCAAACGACATGACACAAAATATCTATCATCTCATATCACGCTACTATATCTCTTCTTTATGCTTGCTTATCCCATCTATATTCATTAAATATTTTTATTACTAATCGAAAGAATTCATAAACCTTTACTAATATCCTTAAAATCGTAGGGAATAGACTGAAATCGCTCTTAGTTCAATTCGATAGAATCGGGTCTCCAAATCATGATGTCATAGGTTCAAATCCTATAGAGCGCCCCTATAGATATATGGGTGAGTGCATCAATCCGGTCAACCAATTCAAGCTTCAACCCATTCCCATGCCCCCTACTTTCCTCCCTCCCCTAGCCCAAAATATCTTATAATTGTAGATAGGTAATGATATTGCCTTTAGTTGTATTTGGATGGTTCTCATCAAAATAGTTCATTGATGAACTAAACTATTGAAATAATATACAATAATTCATTTGGCCTATGCAAATTGTAACTCCTATCAATCCAACAAACATTATTCATTCTTCCTTCATTTCTATAGGTATTATATACTTTAGGCTAGGCACCCTATATAGAGATATGGCAATGGGTAATATTTGCAGTGCCATCTAAGCCACATAGGCTTAAATTTTTAGAGTTGTCAGATATGTGAAGGTCCCATCGCCTCCCTATGTTAGTTTCTGCACAACAATGTGACCAAATGCGCATGCGAGATTTGAAACTTACAAAAAACACTAAAATACTATTAAAAACAACATCACGAGTAGTTGTGCAATGAAAAATTGTGCATAAACTCTCTCACCGTGAAAGCATCTGTTATGAACGTACCCACCGAATTACACGAACACTCGCTGATAAATCTCTCCTCACTGTTGGATGCCTCTGACACATTTAAACTAGGAAATAATTATGACAAATTAATTTGCTTTTTCTATTTTGTAATAAATAAGTATTAAATTTAATATTTTAGTATTTCCTATTTTTAATATATGTGTATTATATAATTTTGAGGTGGTGCTTTTCGATTTTTAAGTGAAGTGATAGATAGATATGAAATTAGATAATGTGATTTTTGGAATTTTTATTTGTGTAATTTTAGTCATATACCAAATAGCCTTCATAAGTAATTATTAGAATAAATGCCACATATCTAATTGAATATATCGGGGTTGATATTGAATATTTTAATTTTTTCCAATTAATTTTTTTTATATAGAAAACGGGTTGGTTCAAGAACATTAACAATAAGAATGTGGTTTTTAAAAATACAAAAGTACCAATGATTTTATGCGTTCATAGTTCATAAAATAAGATAACTTTTTAGATAAAATAATGTGAGCTTTTTTTTTTCTCTAAAGTTCACATAGTTTTATCTAAAAGCTTCATCTCAATATGAAAATATGTTTACATAATTATTTAAATATTAAATATGATAATGTCATAATGATTAAGTGCGGATTAGTATACCTATTAGAATTAGTTAAAGAGACATCATAAATTAATGTTGTATTTATTAATTGTTGGTATATAGTATTAATTTATTAAAATATTTTTATATAATAAAGGTTGTTTTGAATATAAATATAATCATTATATTAAATTATATTCAATGGATACCATACACGTTATTTTCTTAAGGGTATAAAGTAGGCAATAAAAAGTATATGCATGTATAACATAATAAAGTGTTATTATGATTCATAGTGATTGTGGTATTAAAATATTTATTAATTGTCATGATATTATAATATTAATATTGTATTTAATATTTTTATATTATAAAAAAATTTGACATTATAAATAAGATAAAAACATCACTTGATATTAATTGATATGATAAATAATAATAAAATAATTATTAAAATTATATATTAATATTGTATTTAATATTTTTATATTATAAAAATTTGACATTATAAATAAGATAAAAACATCACTTCATATTGATTGATATGATAAATAATAATAAAATAATTACAAAATTATATATTAATATTATATTTAATATTTTTATATTATAATTACAAAATACTTAAATATATAATTAATTAAAAATTAAAATTATTACTTTCACCTAAAATTATATATAATGCATTGGACTATAATAATAACTACTTAAAAACTAAAATCACGCCTACAAAAATAAAAATCTCTAATTAAATTAAATACTTAACATTCAAATATCATATTATTTATTTTAGGTAAATGTTGAAGTTATTGAAATGATTTAAAACAGAAGAAGATGGGCCACCATTTATATGGACTTTATGCATCAACATATAAGTCACATTAATGGGACTGATAAGGTAAATGTCCTTTCAATTTTTGTTCTATTCTTAAGTAAGGTAAATGAACTTTCTAAAGGTACCATGGATTACAACCGTATACAACTTAGCTGAATATCATATCATAACCTTTCCTTGTCATTTTGTTTTGATATCTTCTAAAATTGGTGAAATAAATAAATGCTTTTGTTCTTAAAAAAAAAAAAATCATACATAAAAATATCAATGCATTTACTTAAGTAGGTGTGTTGACATGTGAAAGTATGCATGGACTACAACCACAAACGAGTTAATATGTCTTGTCCTCGTCAATGTTTTTGGTTCTCTCCTTTATTGTTATACTTAATGTTTGGAGTTTATGAATAAAAATATTGAATGCATTATTAGAAGTGTTAACATATTTCCTATATTTTAATGTTTAACTCAAAATGTTGATGTTGATTGTGCATACTAATACATTAGGGGTTTTACGAGGTGAAAAAATGTCGAAAATATTAAGGAAATTTAAGTCAATTAAAATTTTAACATTTAAAATTTTGATCGATATTTTTGACACTGATTTCCAAAACTTTCGGTCAAAATATTAACATTAAAATTTACATCAAATTTTCAATGTAAGTACATATGTTGAAATTGTAACATAAATACATTAAAATTTCAAGTACATTCTTTGTTTATTTGGTGTTAATTTCACGTGATGTCATTTTTATGACATGGACACTTATATATGGCAA
Source organism: Taxus wallichiana var. yunnanensis (assembly GCA_018340775.1). NCBI lineage: Eukaryota > Viridiplantae > Streptophyta > Pinopsida > Cupressales > Taxaceae > Taxus > Taxus wallichiana. Next base: position 291,375,974 of record CM031237.1, read on the forward strand.
AACATTAACGTTATGTTGCACCTACATGGCAATTCAATATGGTTGGTATATTAAAGAAGGTAATGTATTATACAAATAACACAATGAACAAGGCCATACTCTAATGTTGAGCTCCCTATTAAAATTACATGCATTCATCAATTCAAATAACCAAAAACCATACATTCACACAAGTACCCTATTTTAGAAGTCTTCTTACTTGGTTTAGAATAGCTTAAACATGCTAACTCGGCCTTATTCACTTCCAAGGTCTTCACCATCTCTCATACCCTGCTTTACAACCTTATGCAATGTTAATTCACCCACCAATATTATTCCATTTCATGAAAACACTTCGTTCACTCTTTTTACCGCTATCCTCCTTCACTAGCTTCTTGGTGTTTTGGCTTCAAGCAAGAAAAGTTTGGACTTTTGCATTCAATGACCTCTTCACTCCTTGTCACCCTATTCACAAACTCAACACAAGGTTATCTCATCCATCATGATGATTAGAAACCAAGATTTGTGTCACCTTCTCTAAAATGGTTTAAAACTACCCTTATTGAGCTCTTGAGAACAAAGTGCATGGTTCAATCATGGTTAGACCAATATACATAATCCTAAAGTAAAATCTTTCCTTCATCAAGGACTCTTTAGGCTAAATATGGTGAGTGTGAATTTTTATAATCTAACTCCTTATACACCTCTCACAATCTCTCTTTCTCACTTCTCTAGCTTCCTTGTTCTTCTAGCCCTTGCTCTAGTTCTTTTTAAGCTTATCTTTTGATTCCTTCACTCAATCAACCAAACCAAGACCTTTTTTATCACACATTTACAATTTCTATTAGTGTGTAAAGTTACAAGATTAAATTTCAACTCTTTGACCTACTTCCTTAAGAAATTGACCCTCTCAATTAAGTTTGTCACTTGAGCTCAACCCGCCCTCAACAAGATTGTCAAAAGATAAATGTAATCCAACAAATCTTAAACTCAAAATTATTTCACATTCCTTTGTAAACATGGTCAATATATTGTCTATCCATTTTTATGGGATTTTTCATGGCTTAATCTCAAGAAATCAGAATTTTACTTCTCAAACCCTTGGAAGCTTTGTCCTAGCCTAAGAAAAGCAATAAAACTTGTAAAATGAGTTGTAATGGTTTTTAAGCCTTAAATTTTGGCTGCAATGGTTTTCTTATTCTCCTCTCTGATCTTGTTCTATCAATACTATATGATGCTAAGAGTAGTGACATAAATCAACAAAATTTAGCTTGCCTGCACCTTAAGGACATGTACTAAAAGCCCTATTGTCTTAAAATGGAAAAACTAAGTCTTTACTCCAAGAAAACTTATTCTTTGCTCAAGGTAACCTTTGGTCACATTCACCCTAGGAAATATTATGAAACTCAAGATCTTATCACGATGAACAACACGTTAAGATTCGACCCAATTAAGGAATACACATGTACATTCTTAAGTTCTTTAAGATTCTCAAACATGCAACTAATAAGGAACATAATAATCACCTCTCACCTTTGAAATGTTATAAACATCATCCCTCTACGTGAAGTCATTAAAAGAACATGCCTTCACTTTGAAATCTCTTGATAATGCACTCAAAATACTTGTAGATATACAACCACATAGTCACAATCCAGTTGATTTGGACCAACAATTCACAAGACAAAGTATCAAATCCTACTCACAACAAGATCATTGATGTAAACCCTTCCTCAAACTCCTCAAAATAATTCCAACAATCTTACTATGTATCTAAAAGAGTCCTTCTAGCTTTTAAGCCACATTTTTAAAAGCACAATGACAAGATAGGGTACCTTATACAAAAATAGAGTTCTCTCTATATTAACTTGTATTTTCTATATACAAACTTCTTCTTTCTTTCCCATTCTTCCTTGAAGTCTCCCCTTCCTCGAGGGAATGAATCCAATAAAAACATCCATCAAGATTTTTATCTCATTTCATTTTATATCTCCATAAACCTAACTACATGTTTGAGGACTCAACATATGCCTTACCACACAAAGGAGGCATTTTACAAATGTTAAACACTTATCACTTACACACCCACTCTCTACGACTCACTTTGCCATAGGAATAGAACCTTTACATATTTTTCATTTGTAATTGTAAGCCATCAAAATATTTTACATGCCTTTAGAATTTGAATTTAGGAAAGGAGGAAAAATAATCATTTGAATTTTAGATTAACTTAACTTCTATTACTTGAAATTGCATCTTAAGTGTCTCTCAAGAATACTTAAACCCATAAATATGACAATAAGGAATTTTTGACATTCTTGTAACATCTTGCCTTGATACCCCTACATCATACTCCCAATAAGGAGAAAAAGAACCCATGTTCTTGTTTGTATAGCCATGTCTTTAGCTATATCTTCATCTTCCATACATATTCTGTTGTATCTTCTACTCTTTCACTCTCCTTATTGGCTCTTTTCCACCCTGGATCCCATACTTGGTTCTTTATCCTTGCATGTGCTTCGATTTGGCTTCCTTATTTCTTGATTTCCTTCTTCATCTTTACCATTTCCAAGCTTTCATCAACTACACCTGCAAAAAAACACAAAAACAAAAAATAAACATTGCTCATCATGATTTATGATGTTTTCCTTCTCCATATGGCTCTTGCTCATCTTGTTTTCATCACTCTCTTTTCTCAAATGGACTGTAAGCTTCCCATATTCTTCACTTTTCCTCTTTTCACCATCTTTACCAACCTCATCAACTATTTCTTCATCTAATAGACCTTTCTCTAGGTCCACAAGCACTTCATCATGTGCTTCTTCACTCTCACTTTCATCTTTCTCTTCTCTCTTCACTATCTTCATCTTTCTTGACCTCTTTTTACCTTGAGGCCTTCACACTTATTTACTTACTTGTTTCTCATCCTCAATTGTTGTTGAATTCTCTTTTCCTCTCAACTATTCCTTGATCATATCTTGATCTTCCTTTTATAGTGCCTCTTTGTGTACCATACCTCTCTTATTCTCATCAATTTTCAAAAACATATCTAAGGCCTCTTATAAGACCTCTTCATCTTCTTCTTCACTTGTTTCATACCTCTAAATTGTCACTTCATTTTGATTTGGGTGACTCTCTTTCACTGCATACCTCCTTGCTTGGTTCTCATCAAGAATATCCTAATTACCATCATCAAAATAAACTATCCTAAACTAGTTTATTTCTCTTTAACATGTGAATTAATAAATCTTCATCATACACAAGGCTATCGAACATGATTTCTTCATCTTCTTGAGTATTCACAACCAATAAACCTTCATTTTGCATTTGAATTGGGTTACATACCTCATCAATAAATTGAACTAATGTTGTTGCATCTTCTTTATCTTCATCCATTCTCTAAATTACTTCATAGACATGTTCTTTGACTTCTTCTTTCATAGATTTTCTTGCATGCATCCTCATTTGACCTAGATTTTCCTCTTCTTTTTGATTATCTCTCTCATTTGAAACCTCTATTTCTTCTTCACAATTTTTGTATAGGCCATTTGACACTTCTTCTCATCACATATCCAACCTCTTAGTCCTCTTTCATCATCAACTCTCCAAGTTTCTCTCCATCTTCTCTTAACTCTCCCAATTCTCTCTCCATTCAGTCCTCTTGTCTTCTTGTCTCTTGTCTCTTATTCTTTTCTTCCCCCACTCTCTCTCTAATTATCCTTCCACCTATCAGCTTCACCAATGCTTCCACCAACTCTTCTTTATTCATTCTTCTTCTTTTCTTCATAATCACCTATTACACATTTCACAACCTCCACATATTCACAATTCACTTATTATAGTAATAAAAACATTTTTCATATGATTTTTCTTAGGATTTGATACCAAATGATGTAGAACTCCATCATAAACTTACATGTATTCATCAATTCAAATAACTAAAACCATACATTCACACAAGTACCCTATTTTAGAAGTATTCTTACTTGGTTTAAAATAGATTAAACATGATAAATCTGACCTTATTCAATCCCAAGGTCTTCACAACACCCATACCCTATTTTACAAACTTATGAAATGCTAATTCACCAACCAATATGATTCCATTTCATGAAAAATATTCATTCAAAGTCCTTCTTACTCTATCCTCTTTCATTAGCTTTTTGGTATTTTAGCTTCAAATAGTCAAACTTTGGACTTTTGCATTCAATGACCTCTTTACTCATTGTCACTTTGTTCACAAACTCAATTTTTTTATCTCATCAATCATGATGATTAGAAACTAAGATTTGTGCCACCTTCTCTAAAATGGTTTAAAACTACCCTTATTGAGCTCTTGAGAACAAAGTGCATGGTTCAATCATTGTTAGACCAATCTACATAAGCCCGAAATGACTATTTCCTTCATCAAGGACCCTTTAGGACTCATATGGTGAGTGTGAACATTTAGAGGCCAAATCCTTATACACACCTCTACAATCTCTCTTTCTCACTTCTCTAGCATCCTTGTTCTTCTTAGCTCTCGCCGCTCTAAGTATTTTTAAGCCTATATTTTGATTCCTTCACTCATTCAACCAAACTGAGACCTTTTTGATCACCCATTTACAATTTCTATCAGTGTGTAAAGTTACAAGATTGAATTGTAACTGTTTGACCTACTTCATTAAGAAGTTGACCCTCTCAATTAGGTATGTCCTTGAGCTCAACCTAGCCTCCATGGGACTATCAAAGATAACTATAATCCTACAACTCTTAAACTCAAAATTATTTCACATTACCTTTTTAAACATGGTAAATATATTTTTTATCCATTTTCATGTATTTTCATGGCTCCATCTCAAGAAATTGGAATTTTACTTCTCAAACCCTATGAGGCTCTGTCCAGCTCCGAGAAAGAAATAAAACTTGTAAAATGAGTTGTAATGGTTTTTAAGCCTTAAATTTTGGCTATAATGGTTGTCTTAGTCCCCTATTTTATCCTACTCTATCATTAATATATGATGCTAAGAGTAGTGACATAAATTAACAAAAGATATCTTTCTCGCATGTTAGGGATAGGGTACTAAATCCCTCTTGTCTTATAATGGAAAAAGCTAAGTCTTTACTCAAATAAAACTTATCCTTTGCTCAAGGTAACCTTAAATCAAATTCACCCTAGGAAATAGCATGAAACTTAAGCTCTTATAATAATGAACAACACATTAATATTTGACCCAATTAAGAAATACACAAGCACAATATTAAGTTCTTGAATATTCTCAAATATGCAACTAATAAGGAACATAATAATCATCTATCACCTTTGAAATATTACAGCCACCATCCCTACACATAAAGTTATTAAAGAACATGCCTTCAATTTTAAATCTCTTGATCATGCACTCAAGATACTTGTATATATACAACCACACAATCACAATCTAGTGATTTGAGAAAGCAATTCACAAGCTAGAGTATCAAACCCTACTCACAACAAGATCACTTATGTAAACCCTTCCTCAAACTCTTGAAAATACTTTCAACAATATTACTATATATCTAAAAGAGGCCTTCTAGCTTTTAAACCATAGTTTGAAGCACAATGACAAGATATGGTAACTTATACAAAAATAGAGTTCTCTCTTTGTATTAACATGTATTTTCTTTATACATAACTTTTTCTTTCTTACCCATTCTTCCATGAATTCTCCTTCCTCGAGGGAATGAATCCAATAACCACCCTCTCAAGCTTTTAATCTCATTTTATTTTATATCTCATAAACTAACTTCCTTTTTGAGGACTCAACATTTTCCTTACCACACAAAGGAGGCATTTTACAAGCTGTTAAACACTTATGACTTACATACCCACTCTCTATGACTCACTACCATAGAGTAGACCCTCTACATATTTTTCATTCATACTTTTAAGCCATCAAGACTCTTTTACATTCCTTTGGAATTTGAATTTAGGAAAAGGAGGGAAAACTAATAGTTTGAATTTTAGATTAACTTGACTCCTCTTAACTTGACTCTCTTCTATTACTTGAAATTGCATCTTAAGCCTCTTTTCATGACTACTTAACCCCATAAACATGACAATACAAAAATGTGACATTCTTGTAACATATTTCCTTGATGCCCCGCATCATACTCTAACATTCATTTTCATCCTTTACATAATCATGCTTTGAATATCATGTAGCCATTGCATTAAATACATGAACATATGAATGTTGTAGTTTAGTAAACAATTCACATCCCTTCTATGTTTTGCCACGGTTGAAAACTAAGTGGCAATAGAGGGCTTTACCTTACATAATATTTCATGTTTTCTACATAAGAATTTGTACATCTAGGTAAAATCATATTCAAAAACAAATATTTTTCGTATTTTTAATTTCAAACACCGTGATAGAAATGTATGTAAAGTGTGGCAACATAAACAAGGCACATGAATTGTTTTATAATATGAATGGATGAAATTTGGTTATATGGATTGAAATGACGTACTTAGGAAATTTAGGTGCATGTTTTATGAAGGTACAAAGACCGTAGGATTGCATTACTACATACGATGCAAATTTTGTCATCATCTCGCTAAATTTACTTTTAAAATCCATTTTTTTGGGTGTTTATTGGTGTGAAAATTTGAAGAATTTTTTTCATCGAATTTGGCAATGTAAAGTTGGCACAAAGTTGACATGAAAAAAAATTCATGTAGATAATTTACATCATTTTCTTATAGAGTTTCCATTGAAAAAAATGCTTGCAATACAAACAATATCTTTGTGTATCAATATGTTGGCGATAAAATTTTGGTGGAAATCACTACAACATAAAGTGTTTATAGTACCATTTTTTGAGTCAACTTTGCATTGAACATTGACATTTTAAAGGATTTTTTTGATTTGTTTCTATTGAGCATTCACGTTGAAAAATGTGGTGCAAATATGATGCAAGTTTGACACGTGATGAGAAATTTTTAATGCATCAATTTTTTAGCTACTTTAGTGCCATTTTAGGGCCAAATATTTTTCACCATGTGGCGCATATGAGATTCAAAACTAATTATTATATTACTCTAATTTTTGTAGGTTTTTATTGGTTTTAATGAAAATATATTATTTGAAATTGAATTTATTTTATTATTTACTATATTTTCTCAATATATAATTATAATTAAAATTATATATATTGCATTATTGTATATTGTATTACATTATTGTATAATATATTAAGGATTCCTAATATAAAAAAAAAGAACAATAAACACATGTTAGGACATAATAAGAAAACATAATATTTGTATTACGATTTTTAATACAATAATGTATAATATATTACATTTGGAAATTACAAAAAGGGACCAATTCCCTTCCAAATTACAAAACAAATCAATATGTGCCAAGGCACTAGTCCTCCTCCTCCTCCTCCTCATCCTTGTGATTCTCTTTGTTTTTCTTTCCAACTAATTTTTATCCCCTTCTTCCTCTTCCAACTCCCATTGTCTATCAACCTACAAATATATAATGATAAAAATTTACAACTGTTTGAATTTAAAATTTATGTAACTCACAACTAATTAAACAACATGTCTTACTAATACAAATCAATTCTCATTGTCCCACTCGATAAGCTCATTCAGCTCCCAAACCAATGATTTTAATGTTGTTTATACCTCTTTTATGTTAGAAGCCTATTATAGTGGATTTCTTACAAAAATAGTGAAATGAAAAATATGAGTATTAATAGTTTATGTAATACACTTTATATAATGAAATAAAGTTTTATAATAATTTAGATTAAACTTAGAAATTTTTTACTTACTTTGCTAAGTTATCTTGTCCCATTTGATTACATTTCCTCCTCATCTTACCTGCGCTTCATAATCTAATATTTGGTTGATTTTCCTCCATGCATTGAATATAATATTTGTTAAATATTTAATTAAAAAAATAAAATTTCAGATATCATAAATTGAGTTAACTAACCTGCAACCTTATTATTCTCCTCTGGAGCCATTTATCATCAGAGGCCATTCCAAGCTTCTTCAAGTACATTGGGTGGTCAAAGTAGAATTCTCTCGCTTCAAGATATTTCCATCATATTTTAGCTTCATAGTATGATATTATTTTTTTGTAAAAGAGTATGAATTGTTTTTGAAAAATATATATGTTATTTACATAATTAAATTACTCTAATATGCCTCTTAATTCTCCTAAACCCCATGCTACATTTTTTTTAATTTTGTTTTATAGTGCACACTTCCAAAATCATGTTGTATTAAGTCAACTAGCCTCTTGTGATTTTATTTTGGGATTTTATTCCACTCTCCATGACAATATGATTTTAATGTCTTAGGAACTCGATCAAAATTATTTTCTTGAAATACTTAAACCCAAAAATTAAAAAGGTTAAAAATATCATATTTTATTCAATATTAATAAAACTAAAAATGAATAAGTTTGACATTAACAAAAACTAGTAAAAAGATAAGTCAAAAAAACTAATTAAGACACTTAAATAAAAATATATTAAAATACATACTTTCCTTGAACATCCTCTAGCATACATTGTCAATGTTATTTACATATAGAGTCATTTCAAGGCCCCTATCACTCTATGTCGATACCTACCGTGGATAAGGTGAGAGGGAATCTCATCATTTGAAGTAGGTGGGGTGGGTGTTTCCTCCTCCTCCTTGTCATACCCCTAATGAATTGGGGAGTACGTTGTTAAGGCTAGATGGGGGATATTTTTTTGTCTACATTTCTTATTTTAGTGGAGTAGGTGAGAGGGTCCTACACCCAAAGAGGATCTACAATAAAATTATAAGTTGTCATTATTGAATTAAATAAAATTAATTTGATGATAAAAAAAATAATTATACCTCTAAGCTAGTGACTCCCTTGTTGCATCCAAAGGGTGTGTATTCTATCGTCTTGATCATCCTTCCAGTATATAAACAAAGTATACATGTACAAATGAAGTGTTATTATTTTTGAATGACAATAAATAATTAAAAAATACTATAAATTTAATCAATCAAATGAAATAAACTTGTATTTTAAAAACTATAAAATCATACATTTGTGGTTGGTCACTAGATGTCAAGGGAAGACCACTGCTATGAAGACATTCTCGAATACTAGTAGACCTGTCATTATAAATTTATATGATTAAAATGTGTAAATATGAACAAATACTCTTTAATTATAAAATAAAATGTAAACCAATACCCTAGTGGTGGGTATGTGGACATCGATGGATGCGTAGACATGGAAGGATGTCATTTTGGGTTATTCAAATCCTCCTCCATGTCAAGTCGTGTAGAAGCACAAATTTCAAATCCTCCACACATAATTATGTCAATTAAATGACCCATAACTCCATATCATCTCTAATATCAATATAATGTGCAAAAACAATAATATAAGAAGAATGACATTGAAAGTATAAAACACTTCTAATATGATAATAAGGTTTAAGAATTTTTAAAATTATACAACATTTATAATACAACATGTTATATTATTTTCTTACAAGTTGTACTAATTTTTTCTTAAATAAGGGTTTTTAGTGTTATCTCAGTTGATACATGGGCATAAGCTTAAAAATCATAAATTTTATATATATCACTCTCTCCATCTCTCCTCTTTTTATTTCCCTCCCACTCTCCACCCTCTCTATACATTTCTTCTCCCTCTCCCCTTATCTTTATTTCTCTCCCTCTCCATATCTCTCAACATATCCCTCTATTCCCTCTACCTCTCTCTCATATCACTCTCTATCAAACTCTCCCTCTCTCCCTCTCTCTAAATTTCTCTCTCCCTATCTCCCCCTCCCTATTTCACTCTCTCCCTATCTTTCTTTCCCTCCCTCACTCCCTCTCTCCTTTCTCTCTCCATCTATCCCTCCCTGTATATCTCTCTCAACCTCTCCCTTTCTTCCCCTTTAACTCTCCCTTTATCTCCCTCTCTCTACATTTCTCTCCTCCCTATCTCCTCCCTATTTCACTCTCTCCCCTATCTTTATTTCCTCCCTCTCCCTCTCTCCTTTCTCTCTCCATCTCTCCCCCCCATAATCTCTCTCAACCTCTCCCTCTTCCCCTTAACTCCTTTATCTACCCTCTCTCTCTCCCATCTCATTCTCTCTCTCTTTCTCTCCCCCTAACCTCCCTCTCCCACTTTGTTCCTCTTTCCCTCTCTATCAAAGTCTCCCTCTCTCCTTTCTCTTTCCATCCCCATCCCCTTCCCCTTACCTCTTGTTCAACCTCTCCCTCTCTTCACCTCTACCTCTCTCCCATATCCCTCTCTCCAACCTCTTCCTCTCTTCCCCTCTACCTTCTCTCCCATATGCCTTTATCTCCCTCTACCTTTCTTTTCCCATCTCATTCTCTCTCCGGATCCCCTATCATACTATTCTCCCACTCTCTCAAACCTCTCCCTCTCCTCCCTCTACCTCTCTCCCATCTCATTCTATCTCTCTCTACTCTTCTTTCCCATATCCTTTCCCCCTTCTCCCTTTTTTTTTTTCTTTACCTCTCCTCTCTCTTCTATCTCCCTATCTCTCCCCCTCCCCCTCTCTCTCTCATCAGATCTCTCTCCTCCTCTACCTCTCTCTCATATCCAACTCTCTCAATCTCTCCATATATTCCCTCTACCCCTTTCCCCATATCCTTCTCTCTCCTCTTACCTATTTTAATCTTTCTCTCTCTCAACCTTTCTCTCTCTTCATCCCTCACTCTTCCTATAAATATCTCTCTAATTATCCCTATCATCCCCTTTACTCATATTACATCTCCCTCTTTCTCAACATCTCCCTATCTTCTCCCATATCCCTCTCCCCCTCTACCATTATTTCCCATCTCATCTCTCTCCCTCTCTTTCTCTTTTCCTCTCTCTCAACCTCTCCCTCCATCATTTATATCTCCATCCCTCACTCCCTATCAATATACCTCTCTCAAGCTCTCCCTCTCTTCCCATCTACCTCTCTCCCATCTCCCTCCCTCACACTCTACCATTATTTTCCATCTCATTCTCCCTCCCTCTCCCTATCTTACTATTTCCCCTCTCTCTCAATTACTCCATCTCTCCTTTCTCTTTCTCTTTCCCTCCCTCTCCCCTATCTTACTCTTTTCCCTCTCTCTCAATCACTCCATCTGTCCTTTATCTTTCTCTTCCCTCCCTCTCCCTATAAATTTGTCTCAACCTCTGCTCTCTTCTCATCCACCTCTCTCTCCTTGTACCCTTCTTTCCCGTATCCTTCTCTCCCCTTCCCCCTCTCTTTCTCTTTCCCTCTCTCTCAACCTATCACTCCCCTTTCTCTCTTCATCCCTCCATCCCTCTCCTTATCTTCCCTATAACTTTCTCACATATCCCTCTCTTTCTCCCTCTACCCATTTTCCCCATATCCTTCTCTCTCCCTCTAGGTTTTACATAAATTATTCGAGGGTATAAATATGTTCCAAAATTGGGTTTTGTAAGAAATTTACACTAGGGTTTCAAAATTATCCTAGGATTTATTTATTTATAATGAAATGTTTACAATTACAAAATAAATTGTAATTAACTTACCTCTATCCTCGGTCTTCTATGTAGAGGTGCCACATATTATTCTTCTTCCTCTTCCCTTTCTTATTTTGTTGTTGGGTCCATATAGTTGATTGGGGATTTCTTTCCCTCTTCTACTTGGTTGTGCCATATTTATTTTATAATCTATACTTCTTACTAAATCCTATCACTTTCATCTCTTCTCACTATTGTTTTTCCTCCACTCCTCATCATTTTCCCTCCAATTTCTCTCTAAGGTAATGTGAAATGAAATGTGTTTGTATTTTTATCCAATTGGGTTTTTATTTTTATTTTTAGTTTTTAGGTTGTGAAGTGGCATAAATGTGATGAAATTTTGTGCCACATTTGTGTCACCTCTCTATATATATTTTTAAATCTATATATAAGTATGTACATATAATAACATATATATATATATTATGTTATATATGTGTATATATATAATAATATAATATATCATATATATTATATTATATGCTATATATTAAGTATAATGTATTGTATATTATATATTATGTATTTATAGTCTTATGTGGGGATGCGCCCAAAAAATTTGGTGTCATCCGGATGTTCGTAGAACATTTCAAGGATGGAGACTTAGATGAGTTGCCCCTAATTTTTAAAACTTTTTAAAAGTTTTCTTATGGTTTTACGTAGTTTTGTACAATTTATCGAAAATCTCAAAAAATTCAAACCAACCAACTAAAAATGTAATAAATTGCCTACATGGTGTGCATTTATATGTCTAATTAGGGTAATAAGTGAGTGGGAAAAAGGATGGTGAAATTTAATACAAATACCAACGTGTATTATTTTAGCAATGACTTCATTATAAAATTCATTTAGCAAAAAAATGTTATCTTCAAAATACACATAAAAATAACAATGGCATGGCTTTGGAGTGTATGGTTTGGGTTTGAATATTTATTTTTATATTGAGATGAGATAGAATTATTGTGGTTTTGAATTAGACACTACTATTTAATATGAATCTAAAGATACAATAAGGTGAATTAATATCTGTCGATGGCTTCATTATCTAAAATGTTATCTTAAGCTCTATCTTGAAAGAACTTAACAACAAGGGAAAAAAGGGCATCACTAATGAGGAAGCTCGAGAGAAAGGAAGAAGGGAAGAGATTTATTACATGAAAGACATTAAATTTAATCAAGTGAATAATTCAAAATTATTAATATTTGTTTTTTTGCTTCGTGGTTGGGTTTTGGCCACTCTCGAGCTAGACTTTGGCAGTAATTAGTTTGATTTATTGATTTTTTAGTTTTAGACGTTGTTCTATTTCTTGATTTGTCTATTGTTATATCTAGATCTTAGATCTTTTTTGTAACAAGGTAGGGTCCCTAAAAAAACCCTCTTTTTACTCTTTATCTAAAAAAAGGTGAAGTAGCATCAAGGTTGAGTTTTGGACTATGAAAGCTTAAATCGTGTGGAGCAGTCATGAGTTCGGATTGTTTGAGGTAAGAAGGAAATTAATAAGTTATTTGATTTAAATATAATTTATTTTGACAAAGTATAGACATATTGTGTGGTTATTATTTAGTATTGTAGAATTTAGTCCTTGTTGTTGAGATTTTAGGTCAAAAAAAAATATGTTTATTTTATTTTACTATTTAAAATATTCCCCTAAAAATATGATAAGATGGTATGTTTCATACATCAAATTATTTATTATTTTATGTTGATGAAAATAACAAATAATCCACAAATCACTTCATATATACCAAATTAGGGCATAATTTAAAAAAGAAATTACATTTACAAGTTAATTGAGTTGAATTCAAATTCTATAAATGGACAAATATATTCTATCTCAACAAAGCATAAGAGAGGCTACAATATATTATATTTTGGTATGGAATTACATTTATAATTTAATTATGTCAGTTGAAATTTTACAAATAAAATCAAAACTAATTTTACAAATATGTAATGGGACGTTGATAACACAAGATAAAATTTGGAATTAATGAATTAGCATAACAAGAAATAGGCTTATGAATATTTCAACTATTCATTTTCATCTTCTTGTATTTCTGCCAACTCCTCATTGGTTACATGACTTGGATTTGTATTCATAACTAATGTTCTCTTCTTCTTCCTCTCTATATATGTAGTTATGGGAATATTCCAAGCATCATCCAAATAATCATCATATTAATTATCTATAGTCTCATGAAATTCATCACCGTTCGATTTCATCATCATATTATTTGAAATTAGCTTTGCCTTGAAAATTGGCTTGATCAATATGGGGATCTTCTTTATTATTGTCAACATCATCTTCATCACTAGAGTCATGTTCATCATCTCTATAATAACATCAATTGTTCCCCATGATTCTCGTGAAAACACTATTTTCATCAACAACATGTCTCATCATTGGCTCACAATGCAATACAAACTACTAATTACCTTTTCTCTTTATATCAAGATAGAATAAGACCTATATAAACATAGTTAAAAAATTAATTCATGAAAAAGGAGACCTACATATAGAAATTATGCACATGAAAAAGGAGAAGACATACATATGAAAAATTACACAAATTAATACCTAATCACAATGTTGAGGTAACACATATGGCTCTTTCCCCTTAGGTAATTCTCTAGAAAATTCAACTAAGTAGAAGCCACTTTCATTGTCCACTCTCTGAATTTTTGTTATCAATATAAGGGTACCAAGTACACCTAAATATGAAAACTTCAAAACTTATATAATCAAGTTTTATTATTTATTTTATATTTCCACTTAATCCAATTTCCCTTAGACTAAATTCTTATCATTTGCACTAGCTCATTTTTCTGCTCAAAATGAACAACTCCACAAAAACAAGTAACCTTTATCTTGTCAATATTTTCCACATGGAAATATTTTCCTTTGAACCACATTGTTGAATTTTTACTCACCTTCATTATTTCAAATAATTTAAGATAGTATTAATATATTTCAAAAAAATATAAAACACGTATGTACGAAAAAAGTGTTACAACAACTAACTAATTCTTCACACACTATGTCCAATGCTTCTTGTGTCATTTCCCTTCAATTGATGGCATGAAGATTCTATAAATATGAACTCATCCATTCAAGATTAGGTTGGTTTGGAAATGGTATTTACAAATCAGGTGGGAGTGGTTTACATGGATATTTCTATCTCCAATCAATCCTTCAGATCTCATGACTCTTTTATTCTTTATATTTTTGAAGCCACACAACCATCTCTGAAGTATTTATTATTTAATGACATCATTTTAAACAAAACCTAAAAAATCAAACATGTAAATAACTAAGTAATGGTTATACACAATAATAATACATCATATATGTTTGATATGAATTTCAATGCATACCAACTTCGCAAAATTTCGTAGTCTTTAGTTTACACACACATAAGCTATGTGTATTGGCATTTCATTCAGAAGATATGAACTCTCACCAAAGTGTGTGTAGCTACGTGTTCCTCTTTGTGTCATTTGACAGAAGTTAACATCCATTTTCATGATGATAGTTAGCTAAGAATCCATTTATGCATATGTAATCATTCTCACTACATAAAATTAGCAACACATATAATAAGGAAACATTCAATCCATGTAAACTATAATCACTAGTAATTACCAATTGTATTATTAATTCACCATACTCAGATCTAAAAATAACCAATGTACAACCATATTTATCCATTATATTTAGAATTTATTACATAATAGAAGTTGAATACATAACCAGTGATACCACAGTATGCCTATCCATGTGTAAAAACTCTACAACATGCTAACAACTCTTTAATACCAATGCATAACTCATGTCACATCCACACTCCATGCCATTTCTATCATTACATACATAACATATAAATAGGGGTGGGGACTTTCCCTTCACTGCCCATGCACTCTCCTAAAATAGGTGTGCTCTCAAAATAGATAACATGCACTTACATTCCAAAAATAGCCATATACATAAAGTATGCATACTTTTACAATAGTCACTAATAATAGATTAATCTAAATATAAATATTGTTTTTAATCTATTATTACTAGCCAAACCCATGCATGATCTTCTCTTGGTTCCTACATGTGCTTTTATCCCTGATCCACATGTCCTTTCTCCAAAAATAGCCTTTTCTTGACCGCCAAGTCATCATCTTTCATCCTTTTGCTTGGTCGACACTCCAACTTCGTTTTTCTATTTTTAGCCACATATTGAAGAAATTGGCTAAGTCCCAAACTTTTTATTTGCTAGAGTGTGAACCTTCACAAGTTGTTTCAACTTTCTTGCACACGTCCCTTCATGCCTCCTTTGCATGCTTCCCCAAAAACTCCACACATGGCCCATACTTAGCCATTTCTCCTACTCAACATTACCCCACACTAATTTCATTGACATCCTTGGCAATGGGTAGCCCAACTTATTCCTCCATAGAATGAATAAATAAAATAATATCCAAAGAATAAAGAATAAAATTAGGGTATGTTAGCCCCAAAAAATGAACTTCCCACCTATACACATGACACATCAAGCTACGGAGGAGCTGGAGAATCTCATTGAAACTCTCCTTCAAACTTTACCCCATTTTGTGAGCTCCTCTTGTGGCCTTTTCTCCATGATGAAACTACAATACATGGGATTTGATTAGGAACTAACTCCTCACTCTCTCCTTCAAATATTTGATAACCACAATCAACTCAACACTTACCCCTTCTAGCATGTCCATACCTTCTAGAACTAACAACTGAAGTTGCTAGATTCTGAGCTCCACCGTATCCTTTATGGCCTTAATTAATTATTTTTATGTTGATATCTTCGTCATAACTTTGGTTCACTCAACCTTATTAGTTGGTTTTTTATCTTGAATGACCATGATCTCTAACTCCTCCTTAGTAACCTACACTGTTGATGATAGGGTCACTCTTTGTACACCTATTAAAGGTCCAATTCCACCTTGTTGATAGATTCCATGACTTGCACAAATATTACTTCAAGTTCAACAACCTTGGCCTCCATAGCCTCTTTATTCTCTTCCTTTTTTTGTGCCAACTCCTCAACGCCGATGGCCTCATTCCACTTTTGATATTCAACAATAGCATTCCCACCAAGTCCTCAAGATACTCCATTTCATCATTATAATCCATCACATGAGCCCTGGATTATAAAGGAAAGGGTATGCACCTATTATTTTTGACTAGCAATGCTCTTACCCTTACATATACCTCCTTGGTATGCCTCTTCTCCCCCTTGAGGTCATTCTTCAAGATTTCCAATTCATGCTCTTTATTCCTCTTATCCTCTACCATGACCTTCATGGTAGCTCCCTTATAGAGGTTTCTCCATGTGACCTCAACATCTAATTTATTCAAAGCATTGCAATTTTATTCATCTTTCAACCTTGTGGGGTCAACCACTAAATACTATTTAGCTGGATACTTCTTCATCTCCCATGTGAATTAGGACCTATTGATAATTTCAAACTCTAACTCCTATGTATGTGTATGCATGTTCCAAGAAAACATATTCCTTTTGCTTGAGATCCCTCCTTCCCTATCCATCAGGTCCCATCCATAAAATCTTTATCTTTAATAATATGCTCTTTGGAACCATGCCCTCAACACCTTTTTGGGATCATCAATGTAGTCCATGTGTGGGATTGTGGGGGTCATTCACTTTCTCACTTACTTGGCCTTGGTCCTCATCTTCCTTGGTGTAAATGGGCCTATACTAGTTTCACATTTCGTGCCCTTATCTTATTTTATCACATAGGCATCATCAACCCCTTTATTCTCTTCAAGTTCCTCCTTGCACATCGGTGACTTCTCCTGCATGGACTCTCATGGTGTTTCCCATTTTCTAGGATAGGATCTACATCTATAGGTGGTTCCTTTTCTGTCTCTTACGCAACCTTCTTGCGCTCCAACTCTTCCACCAAGTTCTCCTTCATATTTTTCACTAGAGACTACTTGAATCCCTTTCATGCCCTGGTCTTTATCTTAATGGACTCTCTCCTTAACTGGTGAGAAGGTCCCGCCCCATCATCATACTTCCTTATTTTGTAGTACATTTCTCTTCGCATTTTTTCAAGCCCACATTCTCTTCTTCTTTTCTTCCTCCTCCTGGAGACTCTTGTGACTCCTCTTTGGATGGGATATAGTTTCTTCTTGGGTTATGGTCAATTAAGTATCATATACCTCTATCTCCACTCCACCCTATTTCTTGGCCACAATACCACAAACACTTTGCATATCATCCCTTTAATTTATGACATTCATTCTATGGGTTCAAGTCCAAGGTATCTAGCTCGGTAGTCTCAAGTATGTAGACCTTGTTGCATACCCATAGGTGGTGTGCAACATATGCCAGTCTGAGTTTACCTTTTCTACATCAAAATTCATCCTTTGTGCATCCTTAATTTGATTCACTATGCACTTGAAGTACTTATCTATGAATGTAAATGAAGTTTGCACACATGGACCCCATTTCTCCATTTTCCATCATGAAGCACAAGGCTAAAGTGTTGCATTATTGTAAATTTTTCCTATTCTCCAACCTCCTAAAGTAGTTCTTGGAGTATGTGCCATTCATTCTCAAATTTTACACACATCCTAGTATACCACTTTTCCAATCTGGCCTTATATACATTATTAATTGTGCCTCCACATGTATATCCTACAAACTATGTTGTAGGGGATTTTTTTTCCACTGGGTGAACCCACATATCTTCATCAGGCCCATATGGGACACCAATCTCCCAAAAATAATTAGTAGGAGAATTGAGGCCCAAGTAATATTTTCCCCTTATTCATTTTTACCTCTCTCCTCTTTGATAATCCCATTGGCAAGTATTGTGTTATATTATATTATGTTTTGTGAGCCTTTTTGTGCAATGTAAAGAAATTTATTATTCATGTCCCCCCATTTCTCTGAAGCACCAAGTTTTGAAACTGATGAGCCTGATCATTACCCTAGTTGTGGGGTCTGTAATCTTCTCCAAATTCATGGCCCTACCCCCTTTTTTCATATATAATTTGAAGGCCAACTCATTGATTTTGTATCATCGCAGGTCTAGATCTAGGTCTTCCCTATCTCTCGTAACCATGTGACATCCAATCAATATGGGATATGATCCTCATTCTTCATCCCATGAAGTAAAAGTAATCCTCCTTGTGCACCTCGACATCAACCATTGGAAGAGGTTTGTAGGTTTGGAAAAGAAAGGTAGTTCAAAAATATGAAGGACCCCTACCTTCTCGAGGTTTTTTCTCACTGAATCATCCACAATATTTTAACCCCTTGTTTCCTTTTAAGAAACTATCATAACATATCCACATTTAAAGTTGTTTCATGTCCTGGTGACATCTTATGATTAAACTCATTGATTTTACACTTTGTGAGCTATGATTTCCATGTTTGTGCCATAATTACTCTAGGGATACTTACATTTATAAGTATATTTATTCTAGTGGGTCCTCAACCTCAACCCTCTTTGTTTGAACCTTGCCCTTTGCCTCTAGGAGATGCCAAAGTTTCTTTCTTAGGTGCCATTTCCATCACTTCTTTACTAAAAATTCTCTGTATCTACTACTATATAATCTTCTCGATGCAACACCCTGATCCCTCCAAACCTTATCCACATGAATTTCAATCCTTGCAAACCCTACTTTACATGTGCTTCCTATTCTACTCAAACTTCTCACAAAAATCTCTTCCTAAGGTTTCTACAACATTGATTAGGTTTTCTCATCATTCAATTTGATTTTGTCACACTAAGTCACTCGGTTACTTAATTCACTTGAATGCAAGGTGACAAATGACTCAATTTTCCCCTTTTTATAGCTTTTTTGTACTTTAAAAATTCCATCGCCTTAATTTTTCACTTTTAATATACTTTTTCTCACTTTTGATTTTTAAAGTACTTTCTTAATTTTAAACACCTTTTTCCATCTAAGGCACTTTTGACTTCCTTTCCATGCCTTTCTTTTCATGCGTGCGATAAGTCATAACCTTCTATCATGTTAACTACTTTCCCAAGCCTTCAAATAATTATACACGCACTTCTTTTACGCCGCAACCCATCTTAATTTGCTCCATATCCAAGTAGTATATCCTATTGCTACCTACCTCGCGTTATACTACATTGCCTCCTTCCTTTGCATGGATTCCTCTGAATAATTTCAATAATGCACCATCATACCTAGACACATGTATCACCTTTTCTAGCCTTTCACGTGTCTCCTATTTTTTATTCATGAAGCACATGTTTCTTCATCAATATCACGCTCCATATCTTCGTATCTTCTCAAATTTTTTTTTCAATAGACACCTACTTCCACCCCACACTAAAAGTATGTGTGGTCCTCTATGCATGAAATCAAAATATAGTAATCATCTTCCACAAGCATGTGCACAAGCATGCTTATTACAAAAAAATAAAAAAAAAAAAAAAATAAAACAAAACATGAAAGGAAATCTAATCTAAGTGGCAATACTACCTTATTACAAAAACACCAAGAAGCTTATTTATAGTAGGGATTCAACCTACTCCCATTGAAGTAACTAGGAAACATGGTTCCATCTAACACCTGCAATTGACATGCACCTGATTCAAGTATCTTGGTTACTAAAAGGTCCCAACCAATGCACCTTCAACTTTCTTGGGTGGCACACAAACTTGGAGTCATAGAGAAGTACCATCTTCCAAATTATAAAAAAAATGACTTTTTCTTAATGTGCCTATCATGCCAATCCTTCTATCACACCTTCTTAGTATTTTGGGATCCAATGTAAATGTGCACATCACTCATCTATTGCATTAGTTTCTCAATGTACTCTTCTACATCCTTTTCATCTGATAATCCACCTACACGTGTAATATACAGGATGGTAGTAAAAACTCCATAGGTAAGTACCACCTCTATGCCAAACACCAATTGAAAGGGTGTGGCCTTGTTCAACCTTTTATAAGTGGTCCTATAAGCCCAAAGTACAACTGACACTTTATCATCCCAATCCTTTCTTCCAACATCACAAATATTTTGTCAAAGTTTGTCCCAAGATCTTGTTGAAATATTTCTATAGCATACCATTAGCTTGAGGGTGATAAGGGTAGTTTTATGGTGTGCCACCATAAAATTTTCCAATAGAATTTTGATTGTCTCATTCAAGAAATGAGTTCCTCTATCATTGGTCAAGCTTAATGGAAACCATACCTACTAATGATGTTTTCCCAAAGGAACCTTTTGGTTGTGGTTGTAGTATAATCCTTTGTAGGTGCAACCTCTACCCACCTTGTAAAGATAATCTGTACATGTAATTATGTAGCATACTCTAGTCCTACATGTGGGTGGTGCAATAGGTCCTAAAAATTCAATAGCCCATTTCTCAAAAGGTTTATTTTACACTTCATAATAGGTCTCAAATGGCATCTCATCCCTACTCCTAGGATTTCCAATTCTCTAAAATGATCACATGCTTTAATGAAAATCCTTAGTATCCTTGTACAAAGGTCTCCCACCATAAATCTAGCTAGAAGGATCTTTGCACATAGTCATCATCGATGATGCATAATGTCCTCCTATAATACCTCCATGAGCTTCCTCCATAATGGCTTCATGCTCATGTTCAAACACACACTATGCACAAGACTTTCATCTCAACCCATTTATACAAGTCTCCTCAATGAGATGATATAGGGTGCTGAATATAATAAGATTCTTCTTTCTCAATGTTTTCATCCCTCTCGTATCGAGTTCCATCTCTGAAGTGCGTAAAAAAAATATGCTATATCTTCCAAAAATCGGGAACATGGGTGTGCGATGATTAATCTAAATAACTACGCATCATTAAGCATAGTATCCTCAATACTCTACATGTGTCCTCTCTCAGAATTGATTCTTGATAAATGATCAGGCCCTAAATTTCTCTTTCCTAGTTTTACAACTGTGAAATCAAACTCTTGAAAAAAAAGAAGTATCCACCAACAGATGTGCCCCTTAAAAAAGGCTTGTTGACCAAATATTTCAATCCATATATGATTGTGTAAAAGATAAATGGTGTAGCCCAACAAAGTATTGTTAAAAATTATGAACACATAGATCATAGAAAATGCCTCACACTTAGTTGTAGTATAATTATGCTTTGCTAGTGTTAACTTCCTACTTGCAAAACATATGGGATGATCCACATTACCCCTCAAGTTGCCAAGACTATGCCAATTTCACCATACCATAAGGCATCAACATGTACATGAAAGGGTTTTTTCAGGAAGGAAAGCAAAGATTTGGTGTAGTAGTAATCTTTCCTTTAGGTCTCAAATGTCTTATTGTTACACGTCACCCAATGAAATTTTCCTTTGGCCTTGAGTAATTCTTCCAAGGGCACAAAAATATTCACATATCCTTTAATAAATTTTCTATAATAACCAGTATGCCCCAAAATCCATGCACTTCACTTTGGTTGGTAGGATATTCTAAACCCAAAAATCATAGCTATCTTGGCTGGGTCTACCAATAATCCTTCTTACAAATGATGTGCCCAAGAAGAGTTCCAAAAGGTGTAGAAAAGATACACTTATTGATGTTAAGAGAGATGCTTAACTACTACACCTCTCAAACATAAGCCTTAAATTATCATAGTGATCCTTAACCAACCCCATAAAAATCAATCATCTAGGTAAACTTGTAAGAAATTGTGAATGAAGTCATGAAAATCCATCCCTACAAATGATGCTCAAGAATAATATTTGGCACATTATTCAATCCAAAAGGCATGACTATATATGCAAAACTTCCCCATTCAGTGGTGAAGGTAGTATTTTCCTATCCTTGTGTGTAATGTAAACACTTGATGATGATAGCCTAAGAAGCCATCTAATGAAGGAATCAATCTCACACGCTGTGACGCCTTCAAGAATTTCTTATTTGAAAGGTGTAGGAAAGGATATTATTGAAACATGAAGCATTAAGTTCCTTGTAATCCACATAGATCTTGATCCACCCATCCTTCTTGATGTTAATAACCATAGGGCTAACCCATTCAAACTCCTCAATTGGTTCAATGATCCCAAACTTAAGCATCTTATCAATTTCCTCCTTCACTTTCACGCGCAGGTTTGGATTCATCCTATAAGGCCTCTTCCGAACCGGTGTGCCTTATTTCAGCTTAATCTTCATTTCTCCCAATGAAGGGTGTACTCCTTTCAACTCATGATAGCCCCATGGAAATAACTCCTAGGATTCACGCAAGATCTCAATGATCTTGACTACCTACCTTGTTCTAAATAGTAGTCTCCAATGATGGATTCCTTAGGTGCATCCTCAATGCTAATGTTAACCTTATTGGTCTTCATCAAAGCATGGTACACACGTGTCTTCTCATCTTTTGTATCCATTACTTCGTATGCACATTCTATATGGATAATCTCCAAATTCTCAACCTCTTCATCATCAATGAGATACACCATTTTACCCTTTTCTTTCTCCTTCTAGGAATGACCCATTTATATCTCATTCATCTCTCTCTTGCATCCATGCACACCTTAGGATCAGGTTCTCCAAGTAACTCAAGCATGATCTCTTCTTCTTTCACGCTATCCCCTAATGTGATGCACTTCATGATCTGTAAGGCTTCATGGACTAGAGGTTTATTAGAAAAATAATAAAATGTATGGACCATACCTTCAATCATATCTCTCACCAGCTTGTTAATCGTTTGTTTGATCTCAAGCATAACATACCACAGTGGGTGCGTAGCCACGTAAGGATGAATAGAAATTATGCACCCATAGATGGTAATAAATCATCTTAACCTTATGTCCATTGTCTCTCATAGTTATGAACGTGTACCAAAGTAGGAGTCTTCCCATCATACTCATAGATAAGTGTAGGCACATTGCTCTGAGTAAACCTTTTTGAAAAGGTGATTCTCACATCCTCTAACCCCAAAACATTATATCTGTGTGTTTCCCACCAACATGTTTTTGTCTTCAAAAACTATGAACCAACATGTTCCTTGATCACCTTCATTTTTCCATTGTTCCTCCATAGTAGGAAAGAATATTTTAGATTTTCTTCACCAAGTATATCTCGATAATCGAGTTATTCTCATGTGCCTAACCATGTGTGGCCGATCATCCTAGTTACTATCCACTTCATCTTTCTCCCAACCATTTCATATGTCATGGGCCTAATTATCAAAAGCAACACTTGTAGTGTCATTGAATGATTGTGCACCTTCCCACTGAAGCAAGCCTTCCTTGGAGGGTTCCATAGTCTCAGGGTCTCACATAGTATGTGCATAAATCCTATTCAACTCTTCTTCACTCAAAGGCTCAACATATGGGTTAGCTTTTCCTTCATCTAAAGGTATGATCACACACTCATCATTATTATCAAAGCTAATATACCTCTTGTTAAAGAGAAGGTCTACATTGTTCCCATAACACTAGGGTCACCCAAGTAATGATGGAAATTTGTCTAATTCAACAATTGTAATAATACCTCAAAGCATCTAGTAAACTTGGCTCTTGAATGGTAATTGAAGCATTCTTCAAAACCCAATTGGCATAGCCTTCATCTTATTCTCCATATACAACACATTTGAAGATGGTTGTAATGTAGGTATCCCCATTTGATTCCATGCATCTAGATTCAACACATTTACCTCAAGTGCCTCTATCTATCAAAATATTTCTTACCAACTACCCATCAATTACTACATCTAAATTTATCTCCTTATCATACTCATGGTTTTGTGGTGGAAAGTTTGCATGTAGTATTTGTTTCTCATGCCCAAATATTATGCACGTTACCTTCTCATGCAACCATTACTCTAATAGCGGGATGATATTTTCTTGTTGCAACATCTTGCATATCTCCTTCAAATCATCCACATCTTTTGTGGGAATGAAACATTCTTCGCACGTTCTCTCTTGTGCGCCTATTTTTTAAGCATTTTATCTTACCTTGAAGATATTTGATGAACCCCATAGTATCTTAGTAGACCTCCTTTTGACATGAAAAATCTAGGTACTTGGTATGCATGAATTCTTTCTTAGTGATGAGTGGTCGGCTTTAAGAGGTTTACACACATGTGTATTGCTTCGGCATGAGTAGTGACCAACAAAGGTTGTAACTCAGGATCAGGCATCTTCTTTAGTATCCATTGATCAGTCATAACACAATGTGCCTTGATCATTCTCATTCCCTTTTCCTTCTTCTTGTTCTTGCACATATGTTCATAAAGGTATCAAAAATTTGAAACCTTATGTTGTTTTCCATAATAGGCACATACTACATTCTAGGGAAAATTACACTGGTAATGATTAGGGGACCCACACGTATAACAAGTTCTACATAGAAATATAATTCTACCACCATGACCTTTTCTCCTACATCCTCTACGGAATCCACCTCCTCCATTGTTATGTTCTTCATAAGGTTTATATTCTTAAAGCGAGAATTGTTTGCCTCACGTAGATCCGCATATGTCTTATGAGATAGGGCTCTTTGAAATGGAGTCAAGTAATCCTCCAACAAACCAATTTGCATGTTGACTTAGATGAATATCATAAGAAAATTTAGACAATAGAGTTTTAAAACGTGCATCATATTCTTTCAAACTCTCGAGAAAAAACCTACGTGATATCCTTGAGCATGCTAATGTTTTTCTTATCAAACAATGGAATGTGGAACTTAGCCAAAAATGTAGTGTGCAAAGAATTATAATCCACTATAGTTTGATATGGGTCATACTTTCTATACCAACTATGTGCGTGCCCTTGAAGTGTGGTAGAAAATTGACTTTCCTTTCTATCCTAGGTTGTAATTCCTTTAGCACACCATAGTAATTCACATTTTTACACGTGCTTTGTTGCATCTTCCACCCCTTTGTACTCGGTAAGTGAAGTGATGTTATCCCAAAATACCACTAGGTTATTTTGGCCTTAACAAAATTATAAATGGACTTAGCAATTTTGAAAAGTTTGAGATGTCTAAACGACTATCAAATTCTCTTCCCAAATGAACGGTTTTTGGCATTTGAAAAAACCGTGGGAGACTGATTCATTTTACCACATGAGTGTAGAAACTTAGACTTCCATGGGTTCTCCTAACCCCAAAAAAAGGAGCATTGGTTAAACTTAGGTGAGTTTTAATTAAATACATGCAAAGCACTTCAAATGTCTATGCTTTGTAAAGAGATACATTACGACATTTTGGGTCCGAGGAGAAATTAAAAGTTAGTGAGTTCAAAAGGGCTATGTTCAGATAATTATATGAAACCAAAAGTTATTAAGTCCCTCGAAGAAATAAGTTTTAAGTGAAGGTAAAATCTAACAAGAATGATAAACTAAAGCTATGAGGAACCTTTTAACTAGCTTTCCTTTTGTAGTCGACATTACGCAAAGGTTATAAGTAGGTCTAACATTACAAATTGCGAGGGAAGTGTGAGATTTTCTATTGGCTCACACTTTACAATTTTCAATCATAAATAAATCAAAGTCGACATTGCCAAAGGGCATGTAATGATCTCATTGATCAAGGTTTCGTAGGGTGGTAAAAGAGATTATCAAAATGAATAACATTGTGAAGACCATGGAGCCTTCTCATTGGCTCACACTTCATAATGGTCAATCAAAGGGATATCAAAAGGTGAATTACAAATAAAAATAGAGCCTTCTCATTGGATCATATTTCGTAGTGGTCAAGATAAGAAAAATACAATGTGAAATTTATGAGGAACATGGAAATATTCTATTGGATTGCATTTCTTAAGAAGTAGAAAAGAGAAAAGGACAATCGACATTGTGAAGAAACTTGGCGTTGTTTTATTGGCCCAATTTTATAAAGCCACAAACATAAAGGAAAAGAAAAGAAAGGAAGAAAATATTGACCCCAGTGATTGAACCAGAGACTAACACATGGAAAATGAAAATAAAAGAACACGTTGGTAGAGGCTGATCCCTTAGCTAATCAAAGGCTTCCATGTGTCAAGTTCTTATGCTCCACGACATGTGAATATTAAAATGGGCCATATATTTTGATCCATAGCTCCAAATCACAAAAATTTATATTGATGGAAAGTCTCCTTGAGCCCTTCAATTTGATATTTTCAAAATAAAAATTAATTTTTTTGATTAGATAAAAAAGACGAAAACCAGATGGCCATTAATTAACCGATCCTCGATTAACGAGAATGTGCCATATGTCATTGTGTGTTCAATTTATGTTGCAATAATCAAAGCACCATAGAATCCTATTGTAAAGATCAAATCCATGAATTTTTGGTCTTGTTGGAAGGCTACGACATAAGCTACACTTTGGACTAGTCAAAATAATATTTTGGTGGAGTCTAATAGGAGGAAATAGGAAACATTAATTGGGTCATTAATGCATAGATTCAGTTAGCTCAACCACCCAAATTTGATCCAATTTGGCCTCCTTCCTTCTTCTACAAGAAAAAAAAACATGGGGATGTGCATCTAATAGCTTTGCAAGAGGATTTTTATGCATTTAATGCTTGTTATTGGTGATTGAAATAAAAAATCTGATGTTCCCTCTTCTTATCCTCCATTTCTCTCCTTCTTTTCTATAAATAGTGGAGTAATGCTCCTTGTAAAGGGTTAGACATTCTTGTAATGCTTGTGCACTCTCTTTCAAGTGTTACACATGCATTTATGGGTTGCAAACCTTAGATTTGAGCATCTACATGGTGAATATTTCCTTTCACCTTCATTGTAATGTATTGTGCATCCTTCTAAAGTAATAAAATACTTATTTTGTGGCTATCAATTTGTCCTAGCTTGTGTTCTATTGCAATCTCTTTCCTTTCATTATATTTACAAGTTATTTTTGCATCTTTTGTTCTCCTAGAAGTGTTCAAACTTGTTGTGTTTCATGGAACTGGTGTTCAAGGTTTTTGGACCATATTCCCTCTCCTTCATCATTTTTCTTCCACTATCCCTCATTTGAGAGTGTCTCTCCACCCTTTTCTTGGTGTTATCACCTTTGTTAGTGTAGGATTTCCCATTTTTATATACTTTCCTCTCTCCTTGGTCCCTTGGAATCATAGAATAGGAGTAGATATCCTCCTTTCCTTCCTTAGGAGTAGCTTAAGAAGTAGCTTAACATTATGATTTAGGTAGAGAAAGCATCCTTCTCTAGAGGTTTGTCTCGGTTCACAAGTCCCACAACAAGGAGTCACCCCATGTTAGAAAAAAATAGGGATCTGTAATGAGAACATCCTAGGGTGATACTTTTTGGACATAATAGTGACATATCAAAATAGAATTAAGGTATTTGATGTGGTTGTTAAGGTGGTGTCTTATGAGGATCATTTTGTGGTGGCTACTTGTGGCGGTGGACCTTTCCTTGGATTAGGACCAAACCCATATCCTCCACAAGTATTTCCTCGATCGGTTACTAAACTAACCATCCTAATCCCTCACACCCTCTTTGCGGGTTGCATAATAGTTGGTGAATTTATTTTTGTCCCATTTGTATTACTAAACTAGACATCCTTTGTTTGTTTTTCACGAACCTATGGAACTATTTCCAACTATTTATGCACCAATACTTTGTCCTAATGACACTCTTAAAAACAATCCTCCAAGTGTACTTATAAACACTGGCCCTGGTGTGCTTCCATGGGCGTGTTCTTAGTATACTTCACTTCTTGATTCAACACAAAATGATATCTACCTATATATTCCTACTTACCTTCACTAGACTTCCCTTTAACAACTACCTTTGGATATGGAACACCTTGCACAAGGGTTAGGTATCTAGGATGGGTCAAATGCGCACCCATGGTTCTCATTCTTTACTTTGATGTGCTCTCATCAAAGATGATGAGGTCTCTATACCACTCTTTCCCAAGGTCGGGAGGACATGATGTTGCACGTCTCCTTGTCTTTCACGAGTGTCTCAAAACCTTCGTGAGCCATCATTCTTCTCAACTCCATCACTACTTCAATCTCCCTTTCTCACACTTGATTATATTTGAGCCATCTTTCCTCTCTCTGCATTTCTTCCGTAAGGTCCTCCATCCTTCTCCACACCATCTCCTACCCATGCACACACGGTGGAGGTTTATCTAGTCATAGGTAACCTTTCCACTCCCAATTATATTATCAAGATCTTGATGGCTAAGGATATCATGGGAAGTAAGATTCTGGGCTTGTGTAAGAACTTAAACTCGCTTATTTAGGACAAGAATACGTCAAAATTGTGTATTCAACGTATAATTACACAACACCTACCCACCAGCAATATACGGATCTATTCCACTCCTCATCTATTTCAAAGAGATTCAAGTAATCTTATTGCATGCAAATCCTTGGTCTAGGATTGTAAATCCCTTTACTCTTGAAAGCCACCAACCATTGGTACAAATCTATTGGGAAGAAGTTGAAGAAAGTATCATACAAGAAGTCATAAATATTATCTTCTAACCACTTTCACACATTGAAGACATGTCAGTGTTATACCTATGTGCAAACTTATCTTGTTTGTCTTCTTGTAGACACCAAAATTGGGTCACATGCTCCTTGACCCTTCATTAAATAATCAACTTAAACACACTCACCTAACCATGGCTCCTTACACCCCCACTAATATTAATTTAATTAAATTAATCCATTAATATTTATTATTTAATTATCCTAATTAAGATAATTCCCACACCACCACCTCACCCTAAGTCTATTCTTAGTATGTTGCCATAACTAACTAAGACCTAACTAAACCCTAAAAATCAAAGCCTACATCCCCTCTAACCACATTCTTGCATAAGAAAAGGTAACTCTTGCTCTTGCCTAGATGAATAGAGAGATCTGGCGGAAATCATTGCCATGATCTCCCATTTTTAGTAAACCTAGGGAATCCCACCCTAACCGATGCCGGTCACCCCTAAACCGACACCGATCAACTCGAACTATCATCGATCACCTTTTATTCCCTTTGGTAACCTTATTTCGAGGTTGGCACATTTCGAGAGCAAGAAAAGGAGACCAAAGCTACATGCAAGAGAAACAAGCATCCTTTTACGCATCTAGACATCCAAAGCCATCACCAACATCAATCAGAGAGCCATTGCATTCATGGGAGCACTCCAAGAAAGCACCACTATAGGACCATACATGTATTCTTTGATCAACCACCTCCACCACTCAACCATTAGATCCTTAACACAGTAAGTATGGCCCTAATCAGTATAGTTTATTTTAGTTAGTAATATTTATTACTCCTATTATTAATCTATTCTTTGCATGCTTATTGCTTCATCACCCACTTTCTTGTAAACCCAAATATCCCTCCACCCATATCACCAAATCACCTATTCTCACCTTCTCGTGTACTCCCGAGCATACCTAAGATATCTCTGAGACCTCCCCATCCACTCACCCAAACTCTATTCGACCTCATATCACCCCTTCCATTTAACTTATTTTGAGTTTCTTTTACCTCGACCATACCGACGGTTATCCACAACCGTCATCGGTTCTACCTAAACCGACATGGTCACATTTAGCCGACATCGGTCTCTGTGTTTTACACCTTGACCAAGAACAAACCCAACAACCACCCTACCAGTTGACCTAAATAACCCAAAATATGACCCTGACCAATCCGGTAGCCTTGTGAGAAACCTCACCCTTAGATCCAACTATCACCTAACCTATTGTTGTGATTGGATTTGGTTATTATATTTAAATGAGATACCTAAATCATATCAACTACAGTAGGACCTTTTTATTTCTCACATTAACTTGTTTTAAATAGTGGATTGATAGCTGTCTAGGAAGTATCACACTTCCTAGAACTAGCATATGCTAGGAAGTCCACTGTCATATATCATTTAACTATATTTTTGTTCTTGTTTTCTATTACAAGTAGTTCCTCTTAAAGGAAGCTCTCACATTCAACTATGGATCAAGAAGTTAGAACACGTGCAACAACCATCAACTGACCAACATTTAATAGGTATTCCTCCTTGGCCCTTACCCTTATCTATTTCATCATTTCAAAAGGTAAAGAAAATGGTGAAACATTTTGGCATGCCCGGTGGGACCCATCAGGGGTTCTTTTGCATTTATTCATTCCTAGGTGAAATTTGTGTGTTTGTTTCCCTTGAAAAGCATCCACATTAATTTTCTTCTCTAGAATCATTCTCCTTCTTTCTATTGTCTAAAAACAATCATGTTTTTGGTGCTTTAAAAAGAACACATCTTCCTTTCTTTCGCATTGCATTAGTGAAAGAACATCCCTCTTCTTGTTCATCTCTTGCTACATCGAATATCACACTTTGATTTGGGTTTAAAACACTTGCATTACATTTTGATTTGTTGCATTATTAGCTCACATTAAAATTGAGGGCAACCTATATGTTGGAAGTCATGCCTGGTGATGGTGACACAAAGAATCATAGAAATCACATTTTCTCTCTCTTTGTGTCTTACCAAACTTGCACAAAATCAAATATACACATATTTCTTAAACAACATCTTACTCGGGAACATTTTTCAGTGATCACACAATCCGGTTGGTAGGTACTCCCTAGCTCGTTGCCTCTGTCGAGTCATCATCTCAGAGGATGGCCCGCCTCGCTATAACATACCAAACCTCTCCTTTTAGATATCCTTCTTTGTAGGACACCTTCCCAACCAAAAATTATGTTCTAAATACACACAGTTAGTCCTAAATAGCATAAGCTAAACAAACATAAGAAAATCATTGTTAGGATCATGCTTTTTCTTAGCATTCTTCTTGGCTTGTGTTTTGAGGTGTGAGACTATGAATCCCCATTTTTCTTCTTCCTTGCACACTCCACCATCATAGTTAGAGTATTTTGAATTTTTTTAGTGTGTGTGGCCTCATCTTCTCATTCTCAGGCTTTTGAGTTTGATTCTTCACTTAATTTAATTCACAAAACCAATTTTCTTCATTTCTTTCTAATTTCACAACCATCGTTCCACACCAATGACCGTCATTAGTTAAACACTAACCGTGTTGGACACGGCTTCTAGTTACTTTACCTAGAACAACTTTCATTACTACTTATGTTCTATTTCTAGCCCTTAGGGCATCATCATATTTCTCCCTTATTGATATTTTCTGTCATACATAGTTTCACCAATACAAATCCAACATTCCCACTTCATTTTTTTGAGACTGGTTTCTTCCATAGTGACTAGTATCGGTTTCAGAAACCATCATCGGTGTTTTCCTAACCATCACCGATCATCCTGACCGTCATCGATTTTCCCATAACTATCACCGGTCAACCTTAGATGTTGTCGGTTGCCTATGTTTGATTTTTTAAAATCTAGACATTGACCAAATTCACCTCCCGGATCCCATTATTATCTATTTTTACTATTTTCTATGTCATCTAGAATACAATCTTACCAAGTCAGCACTTGTTCACATGGTGTTGAATCGCAGCTAGACTAACGCCCTCATATTCCACACTAGTCATCAACCACTCCCACCTAGTCCCTCACCACCTTCCATCCTATCACCCATGGATCTAACCTTACCTACCACCATTCTTTAGTGATGACGAGGAGTTTGCATGACTCCTTGATCAGAATCTCGTGGCCTTACAGTTCTACCTTTCCCACTCTTCCACCCGAGACTCCTCTGGTCAGTTGATATACAACATGCATGTATCAATCTCTCATGCCCTTATTCTTGCTGTTGCATTACCCTCACCTGCTTTTCCCTAGTAGTTTTTCATATATAGGACCCATACCCACCATGACCGCCACATCGATAGTTTCCCTCGTGCCTGTCGTATCTGTTGTCCCCTTGTCCACCACCCAAACCATAGCACAATCCACACCCATTGTCTCATAAATACCCATTACAACACAACCGCCCGTGGTGTCGGTGACCCCTACTCCATTCCAAAATCTCATCCTCTCCATCCCACAAACACTACCCCCAATTGCTACCAGAGTCATGAAAACCATCCCACCTACATACACCTACTATCAACAACCCCCTATCTCATCTGTCACCCATTCTAGATATGTGCCTTCCATGTCGGTTCCTTATTCTCAACCTCCCTATCAGGTTCAATATCCACCTCCTTATACCACAAGAGGTGTCCCCCATCACAACCTACCAATGACCTCATCAAGTTGATGATGGAAAAGATGCAAACACTAGAAGCATTGGTTTCCAGCTCATGTAATTCCCTCACCTATGATGAAATTTGTAATGAGCCTATTCACCCATCCATTCCCATTGAACATACCCATACATTGGGAGATGCCAAAATTCAACCGCTTCAATAACAAAGAAGATCCATAACAACATTTGTGGTCCTTTAAACATGGGTGTTACCTGATTGCCCACGATGACACTTTACTTTTGAGGACTTTCCCAATGTCCCCTGACAGGACTCTATTGGACTGGTATAGTGGACTACCAAGACACTCCATTTACTCATTCAATCAAGTAGCCCAAGCCTTCCTAGATCACTTCTCCATCAACATTGTTAAGAAGGTTACCATGACTGATCTTTATTCCACATGACAATATGACGATGAGTCTATCGTTGACTTCATCGCTCGTTGGCAACCTCATTAACCAACTCACATTCCAATTACCTCAAACTGAGCTTATAGAACTATTTACTCGGGCATGTGCTAGACACATCTCACCAACCCTACAGGTGCAAACTTTTTACACTTTCAACGAGGCATTCACCATGGCATGGAAATTGGAAATTTGTGTTATCAAAGAAAAGAAGATTCAACTTCATAATAAGAACATTGCATTCAAATCAAATGATACTTCTTCATCTTCGAAACCTCAAAACAACTATTCAAAGCCCAAAGGGTCTACTAATGCCATAGTTCTCAAAGCTGGTCCCCCTCATCAATCAAACCCAGCCAAACCCCTTCTAATCTTTCTCTGTATAAGCTTTCTAGTTCAGATGAGAACAATGAAAGTACACTTCCCTAGGAGAATAATATTCTTCCATTTTGGAAAATCTTATTAAGGTTGGCACCATTACTCTTCCACCCATAAAACCACATACTGGTTTCAACCTTAAGTGATCCATGCATGCATGGTATAAGGAACATGACTTTTTACAACTATCATTAGGTCAAAGGTCACAATGACAATAAATGCATTACCTTCAAAAATATCGTTCAATAAATGATAGCCCAAATCACCCACTAACCAAAGCCTACACATCTTCAAGAATCCATTCCCTAATCATGCCCCATCTTCCAACCAAGTGGGTGATACCTCAAATAATGATAGCAATGTCTGTGAGGTCCACACTATTTTCAATGACGCACCAGTTGCTTCCCAATTGCCTCATATTCCTTCCATAGATGAAATCTTAGCCCACGCTCCCTACCTACACCAAAACCTATTTCATCTACTCCTCTACCCATAGAGGAATCCCCTTCATCTTCTCCTTCACCCATGAAAGAGCCTATAATCAGCACACCACCTTTGACCCCTCAAAATTCCAAGCCCACTTCACCAACGCAAGGAGAGCCCACTTTGGCTGGCCCATCCTCTCCTCTATCCATGGAGGATACTATAGAAGTACCGCTGCATGTAGATGACTATTCACCATTAGACCTTCAAGATCTGTTGATCTACTTTTGGCTCTCTTACCCATAGATTCCGAGGCTAGCCATTTCTGGTATCTCAAACACATTTTACGGGGATTACCACTCGATCCACATCATCTTGCTTACAATAGTACCATTCTCATACTTGGCTCAGGTCGATCGCTAGACTATGTCAATAGAGCCTTACTTTGGGGGCATCTTCTACTTCTTGTTTCAACACAAATGCAATTGTCACTCATTGACACCTCCACTATCTATCCAAAAGTGTTTTGGCTAACCAAACCGAACACAACCATAACTATCGCAAAATCTCCCATGACACCACTCATGGCTCAACTCACACCTCTACCCATAACCCAACATGCATCTGCACCCAAACCCACACCTATATCATCTCCCTTACCTAAACCTATCACTACCTTAGGGGTCATACCAACAACTAGCCTTACTCATCCACCCATCAAATTAGATTTAGCTACGTCTTCCAAAACTAACACCAAACTTAACCCGACCCCTAAACAAAAGAGCCAATCTCCTAGATCTCATACCCCAACCTCGCCAACCACACCCTTATCACCTTCACCCCTTCTGTCCATCCTAGGACCTCACCCTTTGACCCTGGCCAAGAAACCCTCATCCATTGGTAAACCAAGAACACACAACCCATTTCCCCATCACAGAACTCTAATATACCCAAGTGCCCCACACAACCTCCACCCTCACCTGTAAATATTTTACCACCCATACCATCAATAACTTCTTCACTACCCACAACACTTCCTTCTCTTTCACTCACACCTCCTACCCAACCTACACCACCTACCTCCACAACACCTCGGTTACCCCCATGGGTAACCCACCCTCTTCCACCATCCACTTTTCCCTCTACATCTCATGTGCCCGTATCACCTTTACCCAAGAAGGTGCAACCTAAAGCCAAAATCCGCTACCCTCCAATAAGGTAGTTAAACCAACCACACATTCTATTGCCAATTCATCTACCATGCCCCTACCCAAGCAGATACGACCAACACCTAAGACCACACCACACACCAAGCTAGTAGCCCAACCCACTCCCCCTCTTGCAAAGACTCTTCCTACATAGTCAGTCCGCACCTATACCCAAACCCACATTCACCTCCCATTGTGATCCATTAGCAGGATCCTATGCTAAAATCCTAACCAACCTCCTCGAAACTTCTGTCATCACATTACCACCTCTTAGACCTTATGACCCACTCAAACCCAAACCAAAAGGGTTTGATGAAACCAAAATTTGTGCCTACCATCATGTGCCAGGACACGATGTAGAGAATTGTAAGGCTTTGAAAGCCACTCTTGTCTAGTTGTGTCCTCCTAAAGAAAACTTTGACGATGATGATCTTCTTGATGAGGACCCCATTTTCCAGACCACCAATTTCCACAGTTCTTCCCTCATTTCCTACTCAGTGACCAAAATCTCCACCCCCACAACTCTTAGATCCATCCCCAAGATTTGAAATTAACATGGTTTATATAAGAGAGTTGGCCAAACCACCACCCAAATGCCAATGCTCCTACTTATCTCATCTCACCACTAAGGTTTTTTCCCTCTTATCGCTATACCTTCCATGACATACCCTCTCCATCCACCTCCCCTCAAATTAACATGATCAACATTGCCACCTGTGCTCAGAAAGACAAGGGAAAGATAAAAGCAATGGCCCATCAACCAACACTATACCCAATATAAATCTGCACCACGACCTAAAGTCATCATTTCGGTCCTACATATCCCATTTCTGAAGGGGCCACACATCATACAATGCTAAAACAACTACACCAATCCCCCTTAAAATGTCTTTATATGACCTTGTCAGACCTCAGAGTCACATCATCAAGCCCTCATGGAGGTCCTTCAATCTATCAAAGTCTTACCAAATGACCCCACACCGTAGCCTCCATCATTACCCCTCACCACGTAGCCTCTCTCACTAGGTCTTTCCTTCCTCTACACCTTCACCCACTCACAAGTGGCCACCCTCAATTTTGCAAACAAAGAAATCACTCCCTTTTAGTCCGATGACCCCAACCCCACTCTTTTCATCTCCATCTTTATCGATAATATATGCATCCAACATGTTATGATCGATGGTGGTGCTAGCATTAACATCATCTCCTCCCATGTGTATACACCTAAATGTAAATACCTACCAATTACATGCATAGTAACCCCGTTATGTTGCATTCCTTCAATGACACCATAACCTCTACATTGGGTACCATTGTTCTCCATGTCCGCATAGGTCCCACACCATCCTAGAAATTTTCTATGTCCTAGAAGGGGAGTTCCAGTATAACTTGTTGCTTGGTTGACCTTGGATTTGTGCTATGGGTTGTGTCCCTTCGACGTTACATCGATGCCTCAAATTTGAACACAAGGGACATAATTACACCATCCCTGCCGACCCCTCACCTTTCAAGACCTATAACATGCTATATCGACCCAATGATGTGCTTGTACCAGTCAAGGCATCCGCCACCAAAACCACTTCACCTCCACCCATGAGCCCATCCACCAAAAATTACTACTTCTGTTGCATCTAACCTCATTATCCCTACTGAGCTATAGCCTCTACCGTTAGTGCCCATGTTTCCCCTTCATCTAGCGAGCCATCTATACCCACTACCCACATACCAACTACTGATCCCTTAGAAGGTGTTTTTCAACGCCTCACTCTAGGGGAATACCGCCTCTATAATATCGATACCTTCTCACCCCACAATAGTATGAGAATCTCGCATCAAACACCCCAGTTATGACATTTGCATTGGTGACATTTTCCCTTATGGCCCTCCCCACCTTCACACCAACCTAACATATGGGGGACTTGATATGGCCACCTATAAACCTAAACCTCCATCCCAAACCCAACCATTTTCTAATGACCTACACTCCCTCACCAACCATCGTTTCACTCACACTTTCCTCCACCGGTGCGCATGGAAAGGATTTGGCTTTGGTTTTTATGAACAAGGCCGCCACATTGTCATCTCTGTACCTCTCATAAACATAATGACCGTAGTGGCATTGGTTTTGATGCTCCATCTTCTAAGAAGGTTCACATTGACCTTATTCAAGATGAGGCATCTTCCCCCTCTCATTCACCCACATTACCATCCTCACCCACGGAGTCCATAGATCTGAATCTATACCTCCTAATTTTTTTTTTTCATAAACACCATTTCCTTGGGACCATTGACCTATCAACGTAATGGCGAGGCTCCTCTTCTCTCCCATTCATGTATCCTGACATGATTGATGATGATATGCCTTCAATTAATGTTGTTCAATGTTAAGATGATGAGTCCATCCTCACCTACCTTGGTGCAGAAGACTCTTATATTCACCGGTCGTTACCCTCTAAGACACAAACCATGTTGAATGAATCGACCATCGAAATCAACATTAATACCCAAGATGACCCGCACATTCTAAAGATTGGCCAATCTTTAGACACTACTAAACAAGAAGCCTTCACCTCTTTCCTTTAGGGACCATAGTGATGCATTTGCTTGGTCCTATGCCGATATGCCTAGTATTGATCCTAAAATCATGGTTCACAATATCATGACCATTCTTGATGCCAAACCTATCAAACAAAAGCTATGGAAAATGCATCCTCGCATTGCTCTTCTAGTCAAAGAAGAGCTTTAATGCCTTCTCTTGGTCTCCTTCATTCTACCCATTGATTATCCCCAATGGATTTCTAACATCATTCTTATCATGAAAGTGACAAGGGGACTCCACATTTGCACAAATTTCCATGACCTCAACCTCACCTATCCCAAAGATGATTTCCCACTACCAGGCATTGACCAACTAGTTGATCTCACTGCTGGCCATGAAATGTTATCACTCATGGATGGTTTCTTGGGCTACAATCAAATATTACTAGCTCCCAAGGATCAACACAAGACTTCCTTCATCACCCCTTGGGGGACTTTCTACTATAGAGTCATGCCCTTTGGCCTCAAAAATGTTGGTGCTACATATCAGCGGGCCATGACTTACATCTTCCATGACATCATGCATCACATATTAGAGGATTACGTAGATGATCTGATTACCAAATCCAAACATCAAACCGAACACCTACCTATTCTTAAAGTCATCTTTGACCGCCTCATCAAATATTGTGTTCGTCTTCAACAAAAAAATGCATCTTTGTGGTACTTTCTGTGGAAACTCCTAGGCTTCATTGTTTCTTTGCATGACATAGAATTCAATCCTACTAAAGTCAAGGCTATCCTTGAAATTCCTCCACCCACTAATCTCCATCAACTTTGCAGCCTACAAGGTAAGTTATAATCCATTCATCGTTTTATCTCGCAACTTTCCGACCATTGTCAACCATTTCATCATCTTCTCAAGAAAGATGTTTCATTCAAATGGGATGATGAATGTCATAAAGCCTTGAGGCCTTAAAACAATACCTCCTTTAACCACCAGTGCTCATTCCTCATAAGGATAACCAGCCATTCTACCTATATATTTCACCACTGACCATTCTCTAGGTGTCATGCTTGCTCATCATGACGACCAACACCGAGAGCAAGCGGTTTATTACATAAGCCATACCCTTCTTGACTATGAAACTAGATATACCCATGCCAAAACTTTTCCTAGCCTTAGTTTTCATTGCCACCAAACTCCGCCATTACCTACTCAACCACAAAACCTTCATCATTACTAATACAGACCCATTACACTACATGTATACCAAACCTTATCAAAATCAACGTGTCACGTTGGCTTATATACAGCCAACCTCGACCTTGAATTCATCCATAAAAATTCCATCAAGGGCCAAGCTATCACCAACCAATTGGCCGACACACCTATTTCCGGGGATCAACCCTCTAACTTTGACTTTCCAGATGAGTCTATTGTTACCCTTTCCCTGGATGAACCCGCTTACCAAATGAAACTCTTCTTCGATGGTTCCAAGTGTCAGTGTGGGGGTGGGGATGGTGTTATCCTAATTTGCTTGATGGTGAACCTATGAATTTTTCTTTCAAACTCAATTTTGATTGTACAAACAATATTACTTAAATACGAAGAACTCGTATTGGGTCTCCAGGATGCTTATGCCTTAGATGTTAAGTCAATCAACATCTTTGGTGATTCTCAGTTAGTCATAAACCAATTCAATGGTATATACTAGTGTCATAATGAGATACTTCAAAATTATAAGCATCATGTGGACATACTTTTTACCACCTTCAACCATTACGCCCTTCAAACCACCCCATGTTCTACTAATAAATTTGTAGATACCATGGCCTACTTGGCTTCTCAGATACCGCTTCGCCCGCTGACTCTAAAATCTTTGTCACCATACAAAGACTACAATCACCCTCTTATTTTCCTTGTGAAGTTTACTCTATTAGAACTGCTCCTGACCTAAGTGACCTTTGGTATAAGCAATACACAGACTATCTTTCCCTCTCCATTTTACCTTTGATCTCACTCATAATGGACAACGTGCCTTCCTTAAAAGTGTCTCGTGTTATGTCATCATGGGTGGTCTTCTATACAAATGTGGTTTTGACAGCATTCTCTTGTGATGCCTTACCAATTCTAAAATTCCTTACACCATTAAGGAATTCCACGATGGGATTTGTGGAGGCCACTTTAGTGGTCTCGCTATGTAAAATGCATTCTTCACCTAGGCTATTACTGGCCAACCCTAAACCATGACTATTGTGATTATGTCAAACACTACATAAAATGCCAACAACATGCTAATCTCCATCACACCCCTAGTCATGCCTTACAGGTCATGCGAGACCTTTGGCCTTTCTCTCAATGGGGTTTGGATCTTGTCGGTGAGATCAACCCCCATTCTTCACAACGCCACCAATGGATCATAACCGCTACTAAATATTATACTAAATGGGTAGAAGCCATTCCCCTCATTTCCACCAAAGCCAAGAAAATATGTGAATTCATCAACCATCACATCATCTGTCGCTTTGGTGTCCTCAATGCACATTATCACGGATAACGGAAAACAATTCAAAATAAAAACCTACGCAAACTATGCGATGCTTTTGGCATCCAACTCAGTTTCTCATCACCTTATTACCCACAAACCAACGGTCAAGCCAAATCAACCAATAAAACCTTGAACAAAATTCTTATGAAGGTGGTCAATGATACTGGGAAGGATTGGCATACGCACATTCCTTTCACCTTATGGGATTACTACACTAGTATTCACACTTTGACTTGCCACCCCCTTTTCTCTAGTCTACAATACTGAGGTTGTCTTACCTCTCGAAGTCCAGATTCCATCCCTCACATCTCACTACAAGACATGCTCAACGACAATGACTTTTGCCAGGATCGTTTGGTGCAACTTGAATTATTAGATGAACGTCATCTCAATGCCCTGGACCATCTCCAAATCTACCAAAAACATATCAAACGTGCCTATGAAAATGTGTTCACGAATGAACCTTTCAAGTCGGTGACCTCATCCTGAAGGAAAATCAACATGTAACCAAAGAGGAGAAAAGTAAATGGGGAAAATTTTCTCCTAATTGGCTTGGACCCTATATCATCACCCATGCCTATGGATCAGTGCTTATCATTTTCTTCACTCAAAGGTAAACCCAAACCTGAGCCCCTTAATGCCTTACATCTTCGACCATTTTATTGTTGATATCAAGTCCTATATCACTTTTTATCAATTGGTCGCTCGTCCCTTGAGCATTGTTCACTTTCCATTATTACCCATTTTTGAGGATCCATGATTAAACAAGAATCATGTGATTACCTATCACTTGTTAGCCTTGTCTTCAATATGAGTACCACGACTCTACTCATAACATGATTCTCATGGATACTTTTGTCTTCTTCAAGATGGAATCCCATGGTCATTCATCACTCGAAACCACCTCTTTCCTAGTTAATTTTTGTGTACTACGATCTTGTCTTCTAAAACCGGAACCTAATCATCCTCTATAATCTTGTCCATGACTTAAAATGTCTAAAAAGGGGGATACAACTCCTTGAGTCAAACTTCCAGAAAAAGATGACTCCCTCAAAAGGGACATCTCTTCTCCATATTCTACCACTATCAATAGACTGCTCCCTCGAAGGATAGCTATGTATGGTCATTACAAAAATGTAATAAATATTCAGAAGCTTCCCGCATTAATCAACTTCACAAAGACCTCAAGGAGATAATATATTCATCCCATATAGACTTCCCACATCGATCAGTCTATTAAAAACAAACAAATCAAGAAAAATATGAAATTTTCATCATGGACTTGCCTATTTTGGATTCGGGTTTCTTGTTCCAAAAACACGTCATCGTACACTAAGTTACATTAAGCCTCTCATTCTCACCTCCTTGTCTTTTCCACCTAAATTCCTCATTACTCAAGGGACTTCCGTGAATGTGACATTTTATGATCTTGTGACTTTTCTTCACCCTTAAAAACAACCCATTAGGTAAGGCTCTGTAGGTCTTATGTTCATAAGCCAATCTAAGGTAGGATCGACTCATTGGGGTTCTTATCAATTACGTATCTCTTTTACCACTTCTTACCATTTTCCTTCCTCATTACCTATTGATTATCCTATATAGGACTAGATCCTTGGCACATGTATTTAAAAATCAATCAACCATACCTATAACCTAAACACAATCATGCCTATGACCTACATCACCCATGCCTAATACCTATCCAACCATTCCACTATTTCACCTTAATCTTCCCTAGCTTATGGGAGAACTACATTAGCCTGAGGTCCCTTTTCACCAGGACTATGTAAGCAGACTGAGGGCATGGGGCCCTTGGAGGTTAGCTTGGCCACTCTCTACCCTAACCAATTCCTTCTCCCCTTTCCTAGTCACATTCTACCCTAGTTAGTTTCCTTTTTATATCAATAATTGGAAATTAAACCAAACAAACAACACTTGCTTCACATCTTTACCATCATCACTCATACATTCATTATGTCTGCCATTTCTTTACCATTATCATGCATTTTACTACAGAACATCTTAAAGTGACCCACATCATCATTAATTGCACCAATTAATGAATTAAACACTCAACCAACCTCAATTCAACCATACCTAAACCAACCTAAATTCATCATACCTAAGTCCACCTGACTCAATCCATGCCTATGACCCGACTCTATCATACTTAATTCACCTAGTTTCCATCACATACATAAATAATAATGGAAATTACAACAAGCACACCATCCATAGTATAAATATCATCATCTATAAATCATGACATCTGTGTACACATACATATGTACACCAATACAAATGAATCCAAAATCTCAAAAAACCTCATGTACATCCTCACCATCTTTCACATGCTAGGTTGGTATATGACCAAAATCAATCAACTCTCATATACATCCTCACTCTCTTTGGCACGTAGGCCAATATATATCAAAAATAAATGACTATACAACATAGGAGGTACATACGGCTATCAGATATCACCCTACTAGATATCCTCCATATATGTCTCCCATGTCTCCTCCTCCTCCTCGGCTCTTATATGATAGCCTGCTAACATCTCACCACCCATCATAGGTCATGTCCAGATCCCTCGCGGTATCGCACCTAGAGCTAGCCTTGTGAAATGGTAGCCTCACCGACTGACCTGTCTCGAGGCTCATGGCCCCCTATACTCTCCACACTATGGGTATGCGTGACCTAGTCCTCTCACTCGAGGCTGTTGTGCCATGTACTCTCCATAGGATAGAAAATATATCCATGCCACCATCAAAATATCCTAATAATACCTAGTCTCACCTAGGGCATCCCGTAATCTAGCTACGGGTACTATCTATGGTGGCCCCATTAGCCTCTGACCCTATCCCTGTGCATGTGCCTATGCTTTTCCTGAGGGACCATGTCCCGCTCCTACTTGTATCTAGGGTGAAGATTCACAACTTATGCTGTGTAGTAGCCAATCGGCCCTATAAACTGTAACTTATGCCTATAGGGCAGCCACCTATATCCCATCATCACCACCACCCTATGCGTGTGCTGTGCTATGTTATCTCGTGCTGTAAAATGGCCACTGTTCTCGTAAAGTGGCCACCTATGCCTCTACACCTATCAACTACCCCTGCACCATCCCTAATTATGTAATCAACGTGGCTACCTACCCCTATAGAGTGAATCCCTCAAGCAGTGATGGTGGCTAAATATGGTTACCCCAACCTCGGCGGTGATCTTGTTCATAAATGTGTAACCCACCACTCTCTATATCTATGTTAATCACCTTGACATCATCGATCTACCGCCGATCTCACCTACTCCTCCTACCCTATCGGCATTGTTGACTAGGGCAGAGGCAATGACCTCTCCACGTCATCCCTCTTGTATTATGGGAAGGGTGGAGGTATATCTGTAAAATCCCGAACTATCGCCTAACCTGGTCTACGGGTATCATCTTGTGCTCTCTGGCATGTCACCCCTCTATCCATCTGAGAAGTTGTAATCCATCTAGCTCCATAGCCATCTGCCCATATGATGGATAACCCACATAGGGCCTCCAAATGATGTCTCTACGCTGGATAACCCCTCCAGTAACCACCTATAGTAGGTGACATCATGCATCGCCCTACCTACTCAACGCTCTCCAATAACTGGCACCCATCACTGTAGCCCACCCGAACAAAACTTGGCTCAAATGCATCGGCCAGGGCATACCAATTGGCGTACACACATAATGTGCTCATATGCCCAACAATGTAATAGGAAAGTGTAGCACAAACTAAATCTCTAAAGCTAGCCATATATGTCCATAGCTCCTTG
Source organism: Taxus wallichiana var. yunnanensis (assembly GCA_018340775.1). Lineage (NCBI taxonomy): Eukaryota > Viridiplantae > Streptophyta > Pinopsida > Cupressales > Taxaceae > Taxus > Taxus wallichiana. Next base: position 291,419,971 of record CM031237.1, read on the forward strand.
TATAGTTACACTAGGAATGTTGGCGCCCATGCAAAATGGGTCTATTCTATCACCATATCATGTAGGACCCCCATCAGTGATCATGGGAATCTCCCACCCTCTGCATCTGGCAGTGTAAAGCGTAGTAGACTACCTCCATCAACAACACAATAAGCCTCATCTCCTCTCGGACGGGCTTGGTACATCTCTCTGTAGCTCAGGATGGCACTGTGGAACCTCAACTCTACCAACCCCTCACCAAAGACCATCAGCATCAACTCCTCAGATGCCTCTGAAGAGATCGAATATACCTATGCCCCCACTATAGGTAACGCAAGATCTATATACATCCTCTCAGGGTGATTGTGATCTCACCTGTCGGTAGATGGAATGTGTTGGTCATCGAATCCCATCTGTCGATGAGGGTGACCATCAAACTAGGCTACCGGACTACATGCTAGTAGCGCTTTGACCCTAATCGGGAAAACCAAGGCAACATGACACCAATCCTCAGATGTTTCACCTCCTCGAACTATCACGAGTAGGGGCGGCACCCTATCTCACATCCATAGTTGGTCTCTTACCTACATCCAACAAAACATCACATTAATACAACTTGATCATACCCACAATCACTCTTGACACTTCACCTACACTTATTACCCTCCCTCTTTTTCCCCTCACAACTTACCTTCTTATCACATATTCTATCTACCCACCCCAACCCTCACCCACTATCGATCATACCATACCTCTTTCAACCTCTTACCCATGCTTTGTTTTTCATCAACAACATCTTCCTTGCCCACTATCTATCTCACCCAACCATCATAGAGCTCTGTTGGCCCCTTTTCCCCACATGTTGACCAGTACCGGTTACTTATAACCAACCATGGTCTATCCCACATCGACACATCGTCACCTTATATGTGATCGGCACGATTCGACACCATCGACGCCGCCACCCCTTGACCGATGCTAGTCACTGTCGTGCAAAAATCCATGATACCCAAACCCCTTTTTCCTAAAAACACTACCTTCTTCTCCCCATTCCTACCTACCTCTACCCTCATCTCCTCCCCACCCCTCATACACCTAACCACACCTCTACCCATTCCTATTCTACCCAATTTTCCTTCCCCAATTCAAATTCCCTTTTCCCCCCAAAAATCCATTTTCCCTCCCTAACCTATCTACCTAATCTACCTCTAAAACCAATACAAGAGATTGAATCTTACCTCATCATGTTGTCGTCTCCATGGTGGCACATTAGGCCACTGCACTGGTGGTCCACCCAATCCCTCTCCCACCTCTGCCATGTCCACTCACCAAATCCAATCCTCCTGCTCTCCACCCAATCACAATCGATCTACTGTGCTCATGAACCCATCTACCTGGCTCCTCTAACCAACCGGATCCCTCCACCTCAGCAGGATATCATCCCTCATCTTTTTCTCCCGACAAAGCACAACTTGTTCAGCACTCTGTCATTTTCACAAAATCCAAAATGTATAAATGAATCTGTATTATATGGATTTTTCTTTTTATATACCCACATCGACCTGACCGACATTGGTTATACCTAAACCGACATCGGTCATGTGCCCTAGCTCACCATGGTCGGTTATACCAAGACCAACATTAGTCATCTACCCCAATAAACCGTGATTGGCTTACCTTGACCATCCCCTGGTCATGTATGACCGAGCATCGGTTACCTATCATATTCTTGCCCATTCCCCATTGTTGGCCCCACTTAACCAACCCAACCACCATTTTCCCTTACCCACCCTTATTGCAACCAACCTCCATGCCTACCTTACCTATACTTGTCCTTAATTACATTTTGGGACTTGTTATTTTACCCATACCTCGGCCCTACCCATGCCATGACCTAGCTACTTGGACCTGGAACATTGCTAGTGACCTGTGAACTCATGTGCTCACTATACCTTGTGACATTATTACCCGTGTTGTTTGACCTAATGACCTTACCTTGCCTCTTACCATGACCGTTTATCCTAACCCAACCTTTGGTGTACCGGAACATACCTAAATGTTCCTACACCTGACCTATGAAGTGCTTCCGCACCATATCTTATACCTTGGATACCAGAATCACCTCAACCTTGTTTGGATAAACCTATCGACCTTAGACAATGTAGAGTTTACATGCTCTTCAACCTGGTACCATGCTGCAGTTTATATGTGTGCATGCATTTGACTATTACTACCTTTGACCCTAACCATTACCTAGATTACCCGATTGGACCTTTACCCCTTTACCCATCGTTTTCCACATTCCTCTTCATCACATTCACCTTTTATTAAACCAATCATCGATTCTTCCTTCCGCCTCGATTAGTTCCTAGTTTGAGGGGATCACCTTCACCCACACATGGGACAACCACATATTATTTTTGCGGCGATCGCTTACCAATACAAGCTACACAACAAAAAGGGGAAAAATTTAGACACAAAATTGGGTCACACGCTCCTTGACCCCTCGTTAAATAATCAACTTGAACACACTCACCTAACCATGGCCCCTTACACCCCATACTAATATTAATTTAATTAATTTAATTAAATTAATCCATGTCCTCATAATATTTATTATTTAATTATCCTAATTAAGATAATTCCCACACCACCACCTCACCTATACACCTCACCTAGCCACCTCACCCTAAGTCTATTCTTAGTATGTTGCCATAACTAACTAAGACCTAACTAAACCCTAAAAATCAAAGCCTACATCCCCTCTAACCACATTCCTACATAAGAAAAGGTAACTCCCGCTCTTTCCCGGATGAATAGAGAGATCTGGTGGAAATCATTGCCATGATCTCCCATTTTTAGTAAACCTAGGGAATCCTTCCCTATCCGACACTTGGCACAACCTGAATCTGTCGTCGGTCACCTTTTATTCCCTTTAGTAACCTTATTTTGAGATGGGAACATTTATAAGAGCAAGAAAAGGAGACCATAGTTACATGTAAGTGAAACAAGAATCCTTTACGAATCCGGACATCAGAGCCATCACCAAAGATCCGTTGGTGAGGATGGTGAAGAGTCCCATCGAAGGCATGCCAAAATGTTTCACTGTTTTCTTTACCTTTTCAAAATGATGAAACAGATAAGGGTAAGGGCCAAGGAGGAATACCTATTAAATGTTGGTTGGTTGATGGTTGTTACATGTGTTCTGACTTCTTGATCCACAACTGAATGTGAGAGATTCCTTTTGGCTAGGAGGAACTACTTGTAATAGAAAACAAGACCACAAAAATATAGTTAAATGATATATGTTAGTGGATTGCCTAGCGTATGCTAGTTTTGGGAAGTGTGATACTTCCTAGATGGCTATCAATCCATTGTTTAAAATAAGTTAATGCAAGAAATAAACAAGGTCCTATTATAGTTGATATGATTTAGGTATCTCATTCAAATACAATAAGAAAATCCAATCACAACAGGCTAGGCTATAGTTGGATCTAAGAGGTGAGGTGTCTGTCAAGGTACTGGGACTAGTCAAGGTCAGATTCTAGGTTATTTAGGTCAACTGGTAGGGTGATTGTTGGGTCTGTTCTTGGTCAAGGTGTAAAACACAAAGACCGATGTCAACTAAATGTGATCGATGCCGGTTTAGGTAGACTGGCAACGACGATTATAGATAATCGACGTTGGTATGGTTGGGTAAAGGAAACTCAAAATAAGCTATATGGTAGGGGTGATCTGAGATCAAATAGAGTTTGGGAGAGTGGATGGGGAGGTCTGTAGAGATCTTAGGTATGCTTAGGAGTACAACAAGTGAGAATAGGTGATTTGGTGATGTGGGTGGAGGGATATTTGAGTTTACAAGCAAGTGGATGATGACACAAAAAGCATGTACAGAATAGATTAATAACAAGAGTAATAAAGATTACTAACTGAAATAAACTATACTGGTTAGGGCCATACTTACTGTGTTAAGGATATGATGGTTGAGTGGTGGAGGTGGTTAATAAGAGAATGCATGTATAGTCCTGTAGTGATGCTTTCCCGAGTGCTCCTGTGAATGCGATGGCTCTCTGATTGATGTTGGTGATGGCTTTGGATGTCTGGATGCATAAAAGGATGCTTGTTTCACTTGCATACAACTTTGGTCTCCTTTTCTTTCTCTCGAAATGTGCCAACCTCAAAATAAGGTTACCAAAGGGAATAAAAGGTGACCGACGATGGTTCTAAGTTGACTGGCATCGGTTCAGGGGTGACTAGTGTCGATTAGGTGGGATTCCTAGGTTTACTAAAAATGGGAGATCATGGCAATGATTTCTACCAGATCTCTCTATTCATCCAGGGAAAGAGCAGGAGTTACCTTTTCTTATGCGGGAATGTGGTTAGAGGGGATGTAGGCTTTGATTTTTAGGGTTTAGTTAGGTCTTAGTTAGTTATGGCAACATACTAAGAATAGACTTAGGGTGAGGTGGCTAGGTGAGGTGGTGGTGTGGGAATTATCTTAATTAGGATAATTAAATAATAAATATTGTGAGGACATGGATTAATTTAATTAAATTAATTAAATTAATATTAGTGTGGGGTGTAAGGGGCCATGGTTAGGTGAGTGTGTTCAAGTTGATTATTTAACAAAGGGTCAAGGAGTGTGTGACCCAATTTTGGTGTCTACACTTCTATCCAAATCTCAATGCTCTCCAAAGATAGTCGATACACCATCTGCATGCAAAATCATGGAAGACAACTTAAAAATAGGTCTCGAAAATGAAACCAAATTGTATCCTTTAGTTTAAACACACATAAGCTATGCACGCTAGCACTTCATTTAGATAGACTGAATGCTTACCCAAAGCACACACAACTATCAAGTTCCTCCTTTATGTCACTTGACAAGAAGTTAGCATGCATGTTCATCATGATAATTAGCCAAGAATCCATTTATGCATATGTAATCATTCTCACCACATCAAATTGGAAACACATATAATAAGGAAACATTCAATCCATATAAACTATAATCAATACCAATTACACTGTTAATTCACCATACTTAGATCCACAAACAACCAATATCCATCCACAATTATCCATTATATTCAAAATTCATTACATAACAAAAGATGAATACATAACCACTTGATACCACAAGATGTAGATCCATGTGCAAAAATCTATTGCATGATAACGACTCTTTATTATTCATGCATACCCGTGTCACATCCACACCGTCATTTCTATCAGTATATATATCACATATAAATAGGGGTGGGGAATTTCCTTCACCGCCCATGCACTCTCCTAAAAATAGGCGTTCTCTCAAAATAGACAACATTCACTTACATTCCCAAAATATCCATACACATAAAGTGTGTATGCTTTTACAATAGGGTAAGTGCACCAAGTTGGTGGACAATTAAGTGGACATAAAAACCCAAAATTTAGGTACCATGAGTGTGGTTTATAAACCGCGCTTGTGGTTTCTAAACCGCTCACACAATTGTTTTTATAGGCTCAGTGATTTCCAAACCTAAAACCGTGATTGCGGTCCTCTGAGACAAAAAAATAGACCAACGTGACTCCTCATTTTCCCCCATTTTTCCTTTCCAACCGTGATTTCTCCTAGACCTTTGGCACTCGCGCTTTGAATACCCCCTAAAAATTACTCTTCGAACTTCTAGATCATGATAGTTTCAACCATGCCACCAAGACAAAGAGGTAAGCCCTCGATTTTGATCAATTTGTTTGCATTTTAGGTTATTTTTGTGATTTTCATGGGTTTTTCAATTTTTTGTTTATGTATACAATTTTTTTTGTCAGTTTCTCGGCAAGCTCGTAATCCTACAAACCATCAAAATATTCCTCAAAACCCTCCAAACATTCCTCAAAACCTCCTCCAAACATAGATCCACCTCCTGTGGCTCCTTCTATCCCCACGGAACCAACAGAACACAAGCTAATATCGTTGGAAGAATCTGAAAAAATAAAATTGTCATTGAGAACCTTATTCAGACTATAAGACAAAATCATGCCACAAATCCATCCCACATGACTTTAGCCAACACATTGCAAACATTGATTGGCGAAGTTGACTCGCAACCAACCAAATAGACAGATGGAATACCTTTAGAGGTGATTGTAGGCGGTGGTATGCAAATAAATTATCCCATGCAGCCATAAAAGACAATTTTTTGGAAAAGACCGCATTTGTGCATTATTTACTGACCCAAGAACCAATGCCCCCGTAGTTACTTGTAAATGGTTCCCAATCCATTGGTGCCACGATGACCAAATCAAGAATAATTTTTGGGACCGATGGTGGATGGTTTTGATTATCCACCATGCAACAATAATGAGGTTCCCCTCTATTTTTGAAGAAATTATATTGCGAGTTTGTGCTTAATGAGGTCCCAAATTATTTTGAATTTTCTAATTTTTATGGGCGAGGTGGTGGCTCTGCACAAAGTAGACCTGGTGCACACGTAGGTCAACCAAGGATCCCCATGCCCCAAAACCCCACTACCTTCAGTTATCCCTCCTACAGTGAAGGAGGTTATGGAGATTGACACACTACATGCATTGAGGGAGCTCACTGACACTCTGACCCAACATAGTGAGTAGATTACATCTGGTGATGTTGGTGGAGTGCGGTTCTAGCGCACCACACCACTATGGATCATGTGGTGCCGTATGCACATGGCGAGACATCATTTACTGGATCACATGATTTATTTTCTCTAGATGAGATGATGGCGGATGTTTTTGGAACTGGTGCAAAGGATCTTGGTCTTTCATAGGTAAATGTCAAATAAATATTTATATATATATATATATATATAGTTTAATTCATGTTTGAGATTTTAATATATATGTATTTCATTGTACGTTATGTACATACATGTAAAAACTAATTTTTTATTTTATTTTAAATAGCAAGAGCAGTGAAGGAAACATCTGGCATCGACATGCTAGCTACTGCAGCTGGGCATGTTACAAACATAAGTTTCAAGTTGTACTTAAATTTCAAATTTTATTTGATTGTGCACTTTTATTATTATAATGTTTCACTGTACATGTACATATTAATATATGTTTGTCTTTTATACGTAGGAGCCAGTGGGTCATCATTTACTCTGGGAACTGAGGCTACTTGGCACGCCTCACGTGACTTTTACATAGGTTAGTTTCTCTTTACACTTTGTTTCTAATTGTGGAAGTTCACATGGATTATGCTTTGGCTCTGTTATGTGGCAGTCATGTAGATTAATATTGATTTGTACATGTTTTTGTATAGCTTATGACTACCACAGAGAGACTCTCATATATGCAGATTATAGAGGCTATTCAGAGATCGCCATAAGCATCTACAGATCCACTAACCGAGGTACAATTTTTCAAATTTGTCAAATTTATTTAGGAATTATTTATTATTACTTAAATCTATAATATTAGATTTTGTACATGAAATATTTAATTTGAAATTTAATTATTTGTATGTAGCTTATCTCTCATGAGTCTACTGTTATCCCTACCATGTGTCAACAACAAATTGATAGGGATCATGACATTGTGGTAAGATTTCACATGCATTTTAACTAAATTCTAAGTTTCTAAATTTTGAATGTATTTTAAAAATTTGGGTGTTAAAAACTTGTTGTTTATGAATGTGTAGGTTAGGTTGCAGGCCTACTTAGAGATGCCTAGGACCACATGGATGAAATTCGTAGTGGCATCTCCCTCCACTACATCCCAAGTCATGGACATGCTACTTCTAGCAGGGCGAAGAGAGGGAAGATGTTTCATGATTAGATTCATAGGACGTGGATGTACATAGATATATATATGGGCCAGCTGGTCCTAGTTCATGATTCTTCATAGGACATTGTATATATAGCCTTATGCGACCGCATGTGGTCCTATATGTATGACACACTTGGTTTGAGATGTACACATGTTATGAACTTATATTTTCAGAGACGTGCATTCAACACACTTAGTTTGATACATTATATATCCATGTGTTGGTTTTCATAACGATATTACTTCTATGTTTGATTCGAATTCATTACACATGATATCCTTCTATGTATGTATATTCTATGTATATTAATTCTATATGTATGTTTGATTTAAAATTAAAAAACTATGGTGCAACATATATGAATATAACATTACTATGGTGCAACATTGCATGGTACAATTGTTAAGAAATTAAGGGAAGCATGTGTATTCCTCCATCAACATGGGCAACTTATCATTTTCCTCTTAAGTCATGAAAAATATTTCATACCTTGAATCTTGAAATAAGATGTCTTCCCTTGGGTCATTTGGTTTTTGAACTGTGTATTTAATTTTATTTATCAGAAGGATATTATTCATTTTACCATTGATGAGTATGGTGGTGTATGACCAATCCATCTTTATATCCCCACCAATATTGTGATAGAAACTTTGGCTCGACAACACATACCATACGCAGCTTGGCATGTCTTCCACAAGTATTTCCATCTTGATTTTCTTGTTAGGGAAGTCTACAAATTCTACTTGAGAATCTTTCACCTGGCCAAAAAGAGGTAATTATTTTGTTTTCATGTAGTAACAATGGCCAATAGTAGGGCTGAGAGTAATACCAATAGAGTTAGCAAATTTTATAAGCATGACATTGTCAGAGGCACCAGAGTGGGAAGTGATTCTTTAGTGTTGGTAGGATTCTTGGAACATGTATTTTTACTACTTCCTTTGATAAACTAGACGAGTTTATCAAAATGCTTGGGGTGTTTTTTATGTACTCATATTCAAATATTTGAATTTTATCTTTCTTAAAATGGTCACTGATGTAAAAATATGAGGAAGTGGTAGGCACATTAGGAACTGTGGAATCCTTGACATGAGTAGGATTTTCATTCTTAGGAATAATTGAAATAGAAATCGATTTGACAAGAGGAGGTGCAAGAGACTTACTCAAAGAGGTAGATGGAGTCTTGGCTAAAGTAGTATTAGGATTCTTCTTGGATGACCCCATAGAAGTAGGAAATGATGTTCCTTTTTTTTTTCTATCAATTCACCATTTGAGGATTAAAGTGTTTTTCTTGGGAAGTAGAAGAAGAGGCTTATTTTTTTTTATGAGTGGGTGAACACTAAACAAGAGTAACTATTCATATCATCTATCTAGATTATTTAGGATCTTTGTTGGGTGAGTATTCACAATAACCAATAATTGCATAACCATCTTCTTCTTCTCTTTCAATTTCTGATTCAACAATTTCTTGAAAAAGTTGTAATTGTTGAAAAAGTTGAAAAAGTTGTAATTGTTGAAAAAGTTAAAAAAGTTGTAATTGTTGAAAAAGTTGAAAAATTTGTTGAAAATGGAATGAGTTTGTTGAAGAGGAACCTATTGCAAAGGAGAAGAATCTACAACTTTCTTCTTTTTCTTGTTCTTGTTATTTTTCTTCTTTTTCTATTTCTGAGAAGAATCTATGACTTTTTCAACAATTATGACTTTGTGGCACCGAATCGATCGCGCCAACACACTTACTGGCAAGGTGAACGCTAGAGGAGGTGTCGTTTTGGTGCATGAAAACATCGTTTCTTTCGAGCTACCTTGTTTTGGCGGAGTCCCTTAAGAGCCCTGAGACCAAAAAATTGTTCAACTTCGATGGGTGACTATGTAGACTCTGTGGCACCTAAGGACATTGACGTACCCAAAATTGTAAGGTATCAGATCGCCGAAACAACGTGACAAGTGCCCCAATGATGATACAGGTCTCCTCACAAGGTGTTCGGAATCTGGAAAAGATCTCCAAGTGTGCGTTAACATCCCGCATGCCCCGCTTAGCCCCCGCATGCTTTGTTTTTCCCTTTTCCCCTCTTTTCTTGGCCTTTTGCTCTTCATCGATGAAACTACTCGCCCGCATGGGCGGCGGTCTTCAGGATCGCCGCCACCCGATCGTGGCGGTGGTCTCAGAACCGCCGCCCGCTCAGAGCGGCGGTCCTTTATGCATTTTCTAGAAAGCGTTTTAACGTGACTCACGTAAAAATCAATGTTTCACCAGACTTTCCTTGCCGACTGGGCTTGCATTTATGTTTTTGGTCCCCTGGAATAGTGTTTGGCCATTGTTTATAGTTTTAGAGTTCAGTTTGGTTTTGATCTTTGGGTGAATGAAAAGCTATAAATAAATGGCTTGTGCTCAAACAAATGGTCTCCCTCATTCACTTTTCATGCTCTCATTTTCAATAGTTCAGTCTATTATTTTGCTTAGAAGCCATAGTTTCATTCCTTTCAGTATGCTTAGTTAGCATTGTTCACCGTTGGTAAGCCACAAATCCATCTTCAGGCAAGCAAGTGTTGTTGTTTTACCCAATCGATTGGAGTAGAATAGCTTAGGAAGCCATTAAAGTTGTAGGTTTTACTCGTCAAATAGGATAGTTTCAGCTTCTAGACGCTTTATGTTGCATGACTCGTGATAAATCCTGCTAGGAATCGCATAAGCCAAACTCGTACTCTCAAGGCTATCCCTCTCCTACTCGCATTATATTCAGTCTGCATTCTGAGCTGCCTTTGTCCCAAAATCTACTTCCGTTGATGCTAGCGTTACACACTTTTCTAGATTCACGTGAACACAAAGGAACGAGGAGATCACACTGAGGGGACAAGATCACACACACCATTGGATTCGCCATCGCTCGCAAAATCCAGTGTTCTATCTTTCAAAGTTCTAAAGTTAGAAATATATCAAATAGAGTAGATAATCACTTCTTTTGATTAAGTTTACTTTCGATATTTCCGGGAAGTTGTGGGATTGATAGTTTTTGAGAAAATATGATTCATTCCTCATTTCGAGGTAGGATCGAAAGTCGGCATAAAGATTAAGCAAGTTATTTCATTATTTAGAATAGATCTACAAATTGCACAAATAAATAACTACACTCAGTTATTTTGTTTGTTTTAAGTTTTATCTTAGTTGTCAAAATTCTAGATATGTTTAAATATGCTTTTCTTAAAATTCTTAAAAATTTCTCATAAAAATAGAAGTTATATATATGTTTTAGATTTATTCCACGTAGTTAAAAATTTGCTTTGTTGCAGTTAGATTTACATTATTGTTTTGTATGACAATCACGGGACCTAGGGAGCCCAGGGAATACATATTTGAGCCAATTATGCCTTAACCCAACCTCGTCACGGCAATAGTTAACATAGACCAAAATATCGGGATCCAAGTCTTCCAAACAACAATTGATTTACGATCGATCAGCTCTCGGTTGAGAGGATTAAATATTGAAGACGACTCAAGCATACACGTTTTGGTCAAATCAATCGAACCACATTACTCCTAGGCAAACATACACATGATCGTAGAAGGGTTTGAAAGAGAACAAACCTTTGGTTGTGATCCTTTGGTCCCACAAATGACGCAGGAGACACTCTTCTAGATATAGATACCAATTTAAGGATCCAGGTTGCACGAACGCCTGTGAGATATTCCGAGAAAATCACACAGTTATTAGCCTTGAATATAGAAGCTGAGAAAGCATATGATTACTAGATACTAGGGATTAGGACTTGATTCCACGCATGACCATAGCAGGTCCACAACAACCGCGAGTCTACGGTTGTGACCCACAAATCCCACAGCCTAACGAATCCATAGGTGAATTAGACATAGATACTGGCCTACACACACTAGTATTCCGATCTACTCCACTTCCACCTATCATCATAGAAAAATTATCCTGCTAGATAGAACAATGAATAACAAAGCTAGAGAGTTCTGGACTAGGCCAGAGAACCGTCCATAGAATTAACTACATTTACCATCCACCATATGACCCTGTCTGGAGAAATACACGAAACTATCCCGGGTCATTTTCCACGTATTCCACAACCTATAGATCGAATCATGCCAGAGCTCGATATTGATTGGAGTCTTGAGCAAATCATCCTTGTTGATTGATCTATCACACCAGTCCAAGTTAGAAGGGCCTTCTTTGCCTTAGATTCGCAAATTCCATTAGTGCGTGTCGAAGACATTAGATTACCAAACTAGCTTGTCTGCACTCTCGTACATATTCCATCCCCACCGGCTGTCTCGGCACGACCTCGGGAGGTCGGGTACATGGAAGAGTTACTTGTAGATTCCCATGCTCGCATGTCACTTTTCCAACGTACAAAATTGGTGAACCCGACGTGAATCAAACAAAATTAATGAAGCTGACGTAAAATTTGTACTTTCTCGTCCGAGTCATATTATTACGTGTTCTTCCAAGTTAGTATACTTTTCATCTTTTCCGCCTCATTAGCTTTCAAAAATCACCTTCGCTCCTTCCCATTATTCTGTGGGTATTCATATACCCCCCGAATATGTCGGGATTCAATGCATATGGCAGACCCCTCTTGGGTCTTGAGGCATACTACGCCCAATAGAATAGACAATCATCACCCTCGCTCTCAATGTGGGGTGACAACTATTCAACTAATCAGTTGTCAACACAAAATCCAAGGATCATATATAGCTCATCCTTCTAAACAGAGGGGTTGGAACAACTCGCTCAAACGCAACAAATAGAGCCTTCAGGATCGAATAACATGATGTTCACCAGAGAATCGGTTTGTCTCCTCAAATGCTACTTAGACCACAAATTAGTAGACAATCAGACCCATACCTGGTCTTAGATGATGAACAATCAATACATTATCCTAGGAGTGAACAATGCTCTCGGGGTATGTACCCACCTATAGGAGGTTTACAAACACAACCCGAGGTCTCTTTTCAAGAAAATACCTCTATACCATTGCATATAGGAAATACTCTCGGAGAAACTTGGCAGACAAAGTGATCAATTCATAGCAGGATATCACATGCCTATACAACACCAGGGTATACAACAAATGCCGCTAAGGCAAAGCACCGTGACTTCACCAAATGAAGTCATTTCAACGTTAGTAGAAAAAGTGAGAGGGTTAGAACTTGCTCAAGCAAGTCAAAATTCTCAATTCATGCAAGCAGGAAGTTCCAATCCTCCACGCTATCCTAGCCAAGTAGATCTCCTCATAGGAGTAGGCACGTTAGGCATGCCTCCTCAGTATCCACAACAAACGCCAACTAGGCCCATCATCTCTAACACCATTCCTCCCGGTCTAGTATCAAACAATCCATTCCTGGACAATACCCCGTCATACTTAAACATGTACTCCAAATCACCACAAGGAGATATGTTCTCCTCTCCCGGCATTTTTTCTCAAACACAAGGACTTCCCTATGCCCCTACCAACGCATACGCTGTGCCATATCAACAACCCATCCCACCACCACTCCCTCAGCAACCACCATCAATGGTCGAAACCTATGCGATAGGGACTTATTTAGAATATCTGAAAGATCCATTAGACTTCACCATACAAATCGTCATGCTTCCAAGACCCCTTCCCGATTTACCCAAGTACAAAGGTGAGGGAGATCCAAACGCACATATCAAAGCTTACGCTACAGCCATACGCGAACTACTCCCTTGGGATGGGGTTGTTGCTAAAATATTCCCCAAAACTTTGGAAGGCATCGCTCTTGATTGGTATTACAGAATACCTGAGGCTTCAATCCATTCGTTTAAACAACTCGTTTCAAAGTTCATTAAGGCATTTGACATGAACAAACTGTTAAGAACAGGAATTAGGGATTTCTTACACATCAAACAAGAACACAACGAATCTGTCGCCATTTCATCCAGAGGTGGCGTAAAGTTATTTATTCTTCAAACAAGTGCTCCAAATATGGATCAGATGGAACTATGTGACTTATTACTTCATTCTCTCAAACAGAGAGGTGAAGGAAGCATCGTAAGTTTCGCACTAAGAACTTACGATGAAGTACTTGAGAGCTCTCTTCGAATAGATCAAGCAACAATTGATAGTGGTCGTAAGACATATGGAACAAATGGGAGGTTAATCACCTCCAGCCAGAACACTACAACTACCACGAACGTCAATCAAGGACCTAAAATCCTTAACAAAAATCGTGGTGTAACAACAGATGGAGTAACCGATCAGCCCAAGAAGGTAAATGTTGTCAATACTCCATCACAAACAAACAACCAACGAAACAACAACTTTACCCCGACGATCAATACAGTGGATTTTAACCATCCACAACAACAACAACAATGGCGAAATCCCATACAAGGGCCAAGCCAAAACTCATTTGGTTATCAAAACCAAAGCCAGAAACAACAAATGCAAAACTTTAATCCTAATAGGCAACAGTTTGATCAGAGTTTTAGGCCACAATATACACCAAACCAACAAACCAGGAATTACAATCCCAATTCATATTGTGGTTTCCACAAGATTCGAGGTCATGATACTAGAACGTGCCGTGACTACAATAAATTCATGCAACGTTTGCCAGAAGAACAAAGACAGTTCTTCATGATTTATTTTTGACAGATCCGTGTCGCCACCACCAAGCATGCTCGCAGAGGGCGTTTCCCTCGGAATGCTCCCTCAAGATCTTTAATGATCCACTCCCAAATCATGATAACAACAAACTAAATCCAACTCGGGAAAAACAAGGTGCAATGACAAAGAAACAATGATCACGAAGCTCGACTTCATTGAAATTATTAGTTGCGCCGCAACTAGGAAATCAGCCACGACCTAAGGTAGTCGGATTAGTGGAGTTATATGTTGAGCTACCCATCGAAGCCATAACAAGGACACGAGAGTATTTCTATCAGCCCAAGTCCAAACCACCTCGCTTTAAATGGATAACATCCAACAAATCGTAGCAAAGCCTCGTGGGTGCCTATGATTTGATTAATGATCTAACAAAAACCTTCTCGCATATTTCATTTTTGGACCTACTAAAGAACTCTCCTTCCCACAGGATTCTCTTTTAGAAGCATTAGGTTTAGGTCATTTAATCAACATCACTCCACCTCCTGAAACATAGGTAAATCATATAGACTTTGATGTTCATCCTCCAGGACAGGTGGATAGGGATGTCGAATTCATATTCGAGATAAACAAAATGCCGACAGATGCTGAGATCGCACGTCGAGGTGATCCGGCTTTACATTTGCAAGTATGGGTTTATAACAACTATGTAAAGCGTGTAATGGTAGATGATGGGGCAGCGGTTAACATAGTCCCCTTCTCTTTTCTTCAAAAGCTAGGGTATGGAGAAACCAATTGTTCCACAACTCGAAACACGCTAAGAGGCTATGACAGCCTTAAAGCCACTTCAATTGGAACTATAATATTACCAGTCACCTTAGGACCCAAAACCATTTTGACTGAGTTTTATATTATAGATCGGGAAACTAACTATAATATGATCCTCGGCCGACCATGGATACACCGCATGAAGGCAATCCCTTCTACACTATTTCAAGAAGTAAGGTTTTTACATTTAGGAAAGGTATTCGTGGCCAAAGGTGATCCAAAACCATTTGATGTACACCTAGCCGACTTAAAAAAGAGACCAGGCGTACACTCGGAGTTTGAACTCCCAACAAATCAACTTAATAAACCTACCAACGCAAAAACAAAAGAAAAGTTGGTACCTACGACAGATCTTGAAACTATCAGCATAGCCAAAACAACCCCAACCCCCAAAGATAAGGCTAACACTATAGAAACAGTGTCATTAGGGACTACTGCAAAAATCATTGAGTTAATAGAACAAGATCAACCAATGTTTTTACCATTTGATTCAGTAGGCATAGGATATTCCCTACGTGTTGGTTCCTTCCAAGAAAATCTCGCATGGTGGAAGTAGAGTGTGCAAACATAGCAAATACCCCAACATCTATATTCCCAGCTAAGTATTGGACTCTCCATTTTGATGGGGCTAGGTGCCGTTATGGAGCAGGGGCAGGTATAATTCTTACTTCGCCAAAGGAGAAAGTCCTACCATTTGCCTTTAAACTAAATTTGAATGCACAAACAACAGCACTGAGTACGAAGCCCTCCTCCTTGGCCTCACCTTAGCCAAGAGAATTGGTGTTGATAACATCAGAGTCTTAGGAGACTCGCAATTAGTGGAAAACCAAGTTTCTGAAGTATATGAAACTAAAGCCGAGCACTTGCAGCTTTACAAAAATGTCTGTATTAGATTTAAGCAAGTCGTTTAACTTCATATCCATTGAAGCAATCTCGCGAGAAAAAAATCTTCTCGCCGATTCAATAGCAACTTCAGCATCACGTTTTACTCCAAGCAATGAGTTAAAAGATACCCATTTCATGGTGTCCATTCGTAATGAACCATTGATAAGAACAATGACAAATCCCCTTTCAAGCGGAAGTGAATCTACCATCCTAGACCATGTTGATAGTGATATGGCCACTTTGGATTACTTAAACGCCTATGCGGCATTACATCTCTCCTATCATATGCTAGATTTGTCCTTAATTCCACATTCATCTTCCTACTTCGGAAATCCCGTGATGGATCTTCCCTCACAAATGGAACCTAGCATATACATAGTAGAAAATGGGGATGATTTGGATTTACCTCCAGCACCGCCTGAGTTTGAAGAGGGTAACGCCTCTTTGATCGAAGAAACAATTGATGTCAACATCGGAACGGAAGATGAACCAAGAATTTTGAAACTAGGATCATCCTTAACCCCAGAAGAAGTAGAAATACATACTCGGATCCTCAAAGAACATCAGAAGGCATTTGCATTTAATTATAAGGAGATGACAGGCGTCGCACCCCACATCATGGTACACAACCTCGTCACTAAGTCTGATGCAAAGCCAGTTAAACAAAAATCAAGACCCATGAAACCCAAGGTAGCTCTCATGGTGAAGGAGGTAATAAAACTCCTCCAAGTAGGATTTATCAAACCAGTCGACTACTCCCAATGGGTATCTAACATCGTTCCCGTTCTCAAGAAGAATGGAAAGATACGCATCTGCATAGATTTCGAGACATCAACAAAGCATGTCCTAAGGACGACTTCCCATTGCCATCTATTGATGTCATTGTTGATGCAACAGCTGGGTTTGAACTTTTGTCTCTCATGGATGGATTCTCGGGATACAATCAAATCAGAATATCTGAGCAAGATCAAGCTAAAACCACGTTTATAACTCCTTGGGGAACCTATTGCTATGTTGTTATGCCATTCGGTCTCAAAATGGTGCTACATACCAGCGGGCTATGACATATATATTTCACGATCTAATTCATAAAATCATGGAATCCTACGTAGATGACTTGTTGGCTAAGGCCAAGAAGCGTTGTGACCATCCAGAAGTACTTCGTGTCATTCTCTCACGTCTGATAGAATACAGAGTCATGCTAAATCTAGAAAAATGCGTCTTTGGTGTAACGGGAGGGAAGCTCCTAGGTTACATCGTATCGTCACGAGGGATAGATGTTGACCCAACCAAAATTCATTTGTCCTCGAAATGGTTCCACCTTCGGATGAATCGAAATCGAGTCATTTCTCGAAAAGCCGGGTGCAATCTGAAGATTCATCCCGGACTTTAGCTTCACCGTTCATCCAATTAACAATTTACTCAAGAAATACTATAGCATTGATTGGACCGAAGACTGCAATGAAGCTTTTGATGCGGTTAAGCGTTTCTTGTTGTCACCACCTACGCTAATGCCGCCTAAGCTAGATCGCCGTTAATTTTATACTCACAAGCTACCAATGTCTCATTAGCTTGTATGTTGGCCCAAGAAGACGATGACAAGAGAGAACGTGCAATTTATTTCATCATCCGAACACTTCTTGACTATGAAACATGTTATACACAAGCAGAACAAGAATGTCTCGCCATAGTCTTTGCAACCAAACGCCTAAGACATTATATGTTAAATCAAGAAACAAGGGTCATGGTAAAAACAGACCATTTACGAACTTTCCTCACACAAGGGTCCTTGTCTAAAAAGGCTGGACGTTTTATAACCTTAATGGGAGAATTCGAATTAACATTTGTAAATCAGAAGTCGGTTAAGGGACAAATCATTGTGGATTGGTTAGCTGATAACCCATTAGATGGAGGCGATCTAGTAGATTTAGATTTTCCAGATGAGTGCGTATACTACATCGAAACCCGACCTTCTATCTCTGAGTGTCCCTGGTACACTGATATCATTAATTATATCATGGACCATACGTATCTAGAAGGAGCTACACCACAACAAAAAAGGCGGATACGCATTATCGTAGCTAAATACGTCATTATAGAGCAAGTGCTCTATCGAAAATCGTTTGATGGAATGCTCCTAAGATGTGTCGACACAGAAGAATCCAAGAAGATTCTCCATGAATCTCACAGTGGAATATGTGGAGGCCACTTCGGTGGCCATGCCACCGCTCGAAAAATACATCGAATGGGCTATTTCTGGCCCACTCTAGAACATGACGCAATAGAGTTTGTACGCAGGTGTCATAAGTGTCAAGAGTTCTCCCATGAGATCCACATGCCGGCACAAGCTCTGCAACCAATCGCTACTCCATGGCCCTTTTCTACATGGGGCCTAGAATTAATAGGGAAATTCTCTCCCTCATCCACAGATGGCCATAATTTTATAATCACGGCCACTGAATATTTTACCAAATGGGTAGAGGCTATGCCTCTTACCACTGTACCTGGTTCTGTAATCACCAAGTTCATTTTGAACCAAATCATTTGCAGGTACGGTATCCCACAAATCATTATCTCCGATAATGGAACTTATTTTAAGAATGAAGAGGTTCATGAGCTATGCAATAAATTTAAGATAAGCCATCATACGGCTTCCTTATATTACCCTCAAGCCAACGGACAGGCTGAAGCGACAAACAAGACACTGAAAGCCATTCTCCTTAAAACGGTAAAAGAAAACAAACGAGATTGGCACTTGAAGTTATATCCAGCCTTATGGGCCCACCGAACCTCAATAAGAACACCCACGGGAGCAACGCCTTTTTCACTAGTGTTCGGGGCAGAGGCAGTTCTCCCACTCGAGGTTGAAATACCCAGTCTCCGCATTTCATTACAAGGAATTCTGGATGAAGACGCTACACGAGAAACACGTCTTTCCCAACTAGAAATCCTAGATGAAACTAGGTTAGATGTCGAACAACGACATAGAGTCTATGCTTTGACCGGATGTGCCACAAAGACAACAAGAAGGTCTATGAATGTGACATATACGAAGGTGATCTAGTTCTAAGGCTAGATAGCCGGATCTACAAGAAGACCGGTGAAGGAAGGAAATTCCGGCCTAAATGGTTAGGCCCATACCGAGTCATGAAGCACTATGGAAATGGTGCATACCTCTTATGTACGCTAGAAGGTGAGGAATTTGGTGAAACAGTCAATTCCCTACACCTCAAGCGTTTTACGCATAAGTAGCTAGCACTACTTATATGACTATCTACATTACATTTTCATATAGACTAGGATCATGTTTTCCACTTGTTTCTTACACAAATTATGATCAAGGAATCTATTCTTAAAGCAATCCATTACAAACTCATGATGTTGCTGGCACAAACTCTTTAATCATACTTCTCCATTTTCATGATATCATCAAATTATCTAGTAATCATTTTATCAAGTAAAACTAGACATGATGAAGTCTTAAAGGTAACCATACCAAGATCTGCAAGTTTATTCTCGCTTTGATTTCTTCTTAGGATAGGTGTCTTGCCTATGGTCTCTTAGAAGCTTCATAGTGTCACATCTATCCCATATGCATATCTCTTTGTAAATAAGCACATACGACATTTTACTCAAATAAACAAGTCAAACGTGGATCGAACAAACAAAAAAATTACACATTTCCTTGCCCCACCAACCTTTGGTGATGAGCTTGCATCTCTTACTAGTGACGTAGGGTTGGGAAAGGATGGAAATGCCCTTACTCGCCATGCCTTGCCCGGTGATAAACCCACGCTTCTACTAGTAGCGTGGGGCAAAGTGTAGGGGTCCTCTTGACAAATAAATGCAAATGGTCATACACAAACAATTCAAACTTTCAAACTTTGAGTCAAAAACAAATGAATTAGATGTTCAAAATCCCAAAAGAGTTAAAATCCTAAAAACCCATTTAGTCTACTATGTGGCCATCTACGAATCTAAGTCTAGATAAACCACAAAGTAAGTTGCATTCTAAACTATGAAGTCACTCGGGTAGAGTAAGTCAGACTTCCAATTTGGTTCCACTAAAGCTTTGTCTATCTTTCATCACTATCATTTCAGCTACACCTCATAACTTGCCCTTTCTAGCTCTCGGTGATGAGCCCTCGCATCTTACTAGTTGCGTGGAGTTAGGAGTGGGACAAGTTAATCTGTTCATCATACTGGTTATATTCATCACTCTGCAAAACAAACATGAGGTATCCAAAATTACTTACGGAAACTAAGATTCAAAATCACATTATATCTACATATATCAAAGATCATGAAATACACAAAAGGAAACAAACATTTGCATCATTTGTTCTCCATTGCATACATTCTAAAAAACATATAAACATACATCGTAGTATACACAAAGAAGCTAGAAATAGAAAGGAAACCATGAGTTCCAAGATTTTGATCCAAAACGAATGCGTATATATAAATAATCAATGTTTATATACAATGCCATCATGCACTAGGCATGGTCAAAACGCTCAAAGATCCGTAATATATAAAATAATATAAAAAAAAAATCTATAAGAGCCAAGTGGCCTCTCAATCCCTACACGACCCCTCCGAAGGTGGACGCCACGCTAGGACTCCAGCCTACACCGACGCTCCGAATGTACGGAGGGCTCAGTGGTCCCGAGGAGCACCGCAGTCTCACCACGAGAATGGCTCCTCATTAGATGCTCACCATCCTGCACTCGCTAGCTCGGTGCGAAGGGTTGACACCATCCCGGCCACATGCCGATCGAGCAAAGACGCTCGGTATGCTCTACTGCCGGCTCAAGGCTCCCAATGTCTACTGACAGACTCCGCACGGATCCATCCATGGGGATCATTAGGGAATCAGTACATACCTTGTGGATAAAATCCCGCCACTCATCACAGCCTCGTAAAAAAGGAGAAAACAAATTAGAAACTAAGAAAGAAACTAAAAGATACAAAATAACAACTAAGGAGAGCCTACAAGTAAACATTAAAAGGGAGAAAGGGTAACTTACTCGGATCACCAGCCTCCAGGGATGGGTCTTGGGGTCGGCACTGTCGCGGATGCCATTGTCGACCGAGGGGCTGCTCTTGTGGCGGGAGCAACGTGTCACCATGTGTAACGGACTCATCCTCTCCACTATGGCCCAGGAGAGTGGCTCCTCCGAAACTAGAGTATCCTCTTTGCGCCCGCTCGCCCTCTCTGCTGCATGATATCACGAGTGTCATGCCACTCAGATCGTTGTCCTCTGTCTCCCCATAAAATCCTCGGACTCGGAGTCTACCTCTATAGGATCATCGATGTTGTGGGCGGGACTCGTGGCAATCCAAGTAAAGGTTCCCGAGGCGACTGCTCTCCCTCTAGTACGAACTATCCTCCTAGCTGCAATGGGAATGCCAGGAGTAATCACTATCCAACCTCGGCCTCTAGGCCCCCTCTGCCTCACGAACTAATCAGATGGGCGCCATTGGGGAAGCATACCGTATATGGTAGGAAAACTGCCGAGGAACCTGGCCAAAAGGGTGTACCTCCACTCGTCCCACGCGATCGATAAGCTTCCCCGTGGTGGAGCGGGGAGATCAATGTAAGAGTCTCCTCACCCCATATGCCGCACCATGAGCTAGTATGGTGTCGCCTCCATATTGGAAGTAGTCAGGGGAGGCAATCGGGTCGATGAGGTGCTCTAAGCACCGACATGTCTATCCATCTGCGGCTACCCTAATAGCTCCGGGATCTACCACCTCCACACCCCCGCCATAGGGGATGAAATGCTCATAAACCCAACTCATGACTAGAGTCGGGTGACTCAATGACCTTGCCCTTAAATGGACCACCCCAGTATAGATCGTGGTAGGTGGTCCTAAGAATATCTGTACCCAAGCATATATCCGGCCATGCCCTCTATATGTGCATGATAATGGGGGCCTAGCAAAGATAATAATGTTTCACCTCCCTTGTCCCCGATCAGTCTCGAGGCAAGGATCCCCATGATGGCCTGACGAAGTAAGGGGATAGGGAAAGAAGGAATAGATCGAACTCTCACCCCTTCTTCGACCCCGTGGAGATGACTGCATCTCCCATATATGTGGCCCACTGTGCAATCTGTGCCCGTGAGCCTGCTGTCTCTAAAGTGAGTCACCTCCCGATGATCGGGACCCCCAGAATATGGTAGACATCCTATAATGTAATGGTCCACTCACCACGGACCCCTGGCAATCGGAAGGTGTTCCGATCTGCATCCCAGTATGAAAACAAGTCACAAAGGATGTGACTAGATGGTGCAACATGGGGCATGCGCGATATGCGTAGTATACCAGCCCTTTGAAGTGTGTCCTCCTCGTCTTGTGAGAGGGCATCTAGTACCCCTGAGAGCCAATCACACTCTCTCTCTCTGCTCCATCGGATGTACTCCTCTCTCACCTACATACACCCAAAAACACACAAAACAGAGCAAGTTAGTATCGAATAATACTAGAAAAATCATGTAAACACGTAGAAATGCTAGAAATACAAACACAATCTCAAAAAAAGGGTTCCTTTTGCATTCTGTTCAAAACCGCCGCCCTGAGCAGGGAGGCGGTTTTGTAACCGCCGCCTTAAGGGCGATAGTCGTGTAGCCACGCCGCCCTAAACAGGGCGGCGGTTAGGTCCAAAACCCACGCGGGGTTTTAGGCTAAAAAGACCTAAAAAATGCAAAAAACGGCCATTTAACCTAAAAACAGAGCTCTACCCAAGTAGCGCGCCCTAGGTGAACCTTTTAACACTAGCATTTTCAAAAATGACCCCCCCATTGCAAAGTATTGGGCATTTCAAATTTAAGGGGTAAAAACAATAAATTGAAGAAAACTAACTTGTGATCGCGAGGGCGGTGTTCTACACATGGAGACATGATCAATATCTCGCCGCCGGATGTTTTGACTCTACTCACGCAAGAAACCTCACCGTGGGTCCTGGATCTCAAAATCAATCAAATCGACTTGCGCAAATGAATAGGAAAATGGGCCCACTTTCATATATATAGCGCCCTGATTCATTTTAAAAGACTTTTTCATAGGTTTTGGAGTGCCAACAGAGGTAAGTTTCTATCCCCGCACAAATGGTACGTTCTCATTCCCTATTATTTTAGCGTTTATTTTCCAAATTATTGTATCTATCTGCACTTGAGTTCTCTTTTCATTTTGCAGGTAGCGGGAATTTTGGATGGCGTCATTTCAACACACGGATGTGTCAGGTATAACTTCTAACTTCCCATTTCGGGACTACCATACTCGGACCCACCGTTTTATGCCTCTTCATGGCTAAAACACTTCTCCGAGGGGGCAATATGTACGTACCCAAAATTGTAAGGTACTGTACTACTAGGAACAACGTGACAAGTGCCCCAATGATGATACAGGTCTCCTCGCAAGGTGTTGAATCTAGAAAAGATCTCCAAGTGTGCGTTAACATCCCGCATGCCCCACTTAGCCCCGTGTGCTTTGTTTTTCCCTTTTTCCCTCTTTTCTTGGCCTTTTGCTCTTCAGTGACGAAACCGCCGCCTGCATGGGCGGTGGTCTCGTGACCACCACCCTGATCAGGGCGGCGGTCCTATAACCGCCACCGCTTTCAGAGCGACGGTCCTTTATACTTTTTCTAGAAAGTATTTTAACGTGACTCACGTAAAAATCAACGTTTCACCAGCCTTTCCTTGCCAACTTGGGCTTGCATTTATGTTTTTGGTCCCCTGGAATAGTGTTTGGCCATTGTTTATAGTTTTAGAGTTCAGTTTGGTTTTGATCTTTGGGTGAATGAAAAGCTATAAATAAATGGCTTATGCTAAAAAAATGGTCTGCCCCTCATTCACTTTTCATGCTCTCATTTTCATAGTTCAGTCTATTATTTTTCTTAGAAGCCATAGTTTCATTCCTTTGTATGCTTAGTTAGCATTGTTCAGCTGTTGGTAAGCCACAAATCCATCTTGTGCAAGCAGTGTTGTTGTTTTACCCAATCCATTGGAGTAGAATAGCTTAGGAAGCCATTAAAGTTGCAGGTTTTGCTCCTCAAATAGGATAGTTTTAGGTTCTAGACACTTTATGTTGCATGACTCGCAATAAATCCCGCTAGGAATTGCATAAGCCAAGCTCTGTACTCTTGCGCTATCCCTCTCCTACTCAGTATTATATTCAGTCTGCATTCTGAGCTGCCTTTGTCCCAAAATCTACTTCCGTTGATGCTAGTGTTACACGCTTTTCCGGATTCACGTGAACACAAAGGAATGAGGAGATCACACTGAGGGGACAAGATCACACACACCATTGGATTCGCCACTGTTCTGCAGAATCCAGGTTCTAGCTTTCAAAGTTCTAAAGTTAGAAATATATCAAATAGAGTAGATAATCACTTCTTTTCAGTTAAGTTTACTTTGATATTACCAAGGAAGCTGTGGGGATTGATAGTTTCTGAGAAACTATGATTCATTCCTCACTTCTGAGGTAGGATTGAGAGTCTGGAAAATAGATTAAGCAAGTTATTTCATTATTTAGAATAGATCTACAAATTGCATACACAAATAACTACACAAGTTATTTTGTTTGTTTTAAGTTTTATCTTAGTTGTCAAAATTCTAGATACGTTTAAATAGCTGATTTTCTTAAAATTCTTAAAAAATTCTCGAAAAATAGAAGTTATATATATATGTTTTAGATTTATTCCACGTAGTTAAAAATTTGCTTTTGTTTTGATTAGATTTACATTATTGTTTTGTATGACAATCACGGGACCTAAGGAGCCCAGGGAATACATATTTGAGCCAATTGTGCCTCAACCCAACCTCGTCACAGCAATAGTTGACATAGACCAAAATCTCAGGATCCAAGTCTTCCAAACAACAACAAATTTACGACTAATCAGCTCTTAGTTGAGAGGATTAAATATTGAAGATGACCAAGCATACACGTTTTGGTCAAATCAACCGAAGCACAAATTACCCTAGGCAAACATACACATGACTGTAGAAGGGTTCAAAGATAAAAACCTTTGGTTGTGATCCTTTGGTCCCACAACTAGATGCATGAGACACTCTTCTAGATATAGATACCATTTTAAGGATCCAGTCAGACAAACGCCTGTGAGATATTGCAGAGAAAATCACACGCTTATTAGCCTTGAATATAGAAGTTGAGAAAACATACGATTACTCGATACTAGAGGATTAGGACTTGATTCCACGTATGACCATAGCAGGTCCACAACAAGCTCGGCGAGTCTATGGTCAGGACCCACAAATCCCACATGCCTAGCGCATCCATAAGCGAATTAGACACAGAATCTTGGCCTACGCACACTAGTATTCCGATCTACTCCACTTCCACCTATCATCATCGAACAATTATCCTTGCTAGATACAACAGCTAACAAAGCTAGAGAGTTCTAGACTAGGCCAGAGAACCGTCCATAGAATTAACTACATTTACCATCCACCATATGACCCTGTCTGGAGAAATACATGAAACTATCCGGGTCATTTTCCACGCATTCCACAACCTATAGATCGAATCACACCAGAGCTCGATATTGATTGGAGCCTTCGAGCAAATATCCCTTCCGATCAATCTATCACACCAGTCCAAGTTAGAAGGGTCTTCTTTGCCTTAGATTTTCAAATTCCATTAGTGCGTGTCGAAGACATTAGATTACCAAACTAGCTTATCTACTACTCTATTACATATTCCATCCCCACCATTTTGTCGTGTCTCAAGACGACCTCGGGAGGTCGGGCACGCGGGAAGAGTTACTTGTAGATTCCCACTCACATGTCACTTTTCCAAGCAGTGTACTGACATCTCATGTAATCCTACACCTCGGCATAGGGACCCTCTATAATAGCCTGTCTCGTTTTTTTCCTTCTCCAATCGGTGCTCTCGCTACCCTATTGTTTACAAACGCCTAAAATAGTGTAGTTTGAGATAGTGTAAGGATGTCAAATGGTATATTTTGCAATGGTGGGTCGTGTCACCAAACTAGGACTTGCCAAAATGTCTGGGTGGCTAGGTGAACACTAGAGGAGGTTTCATTTTTGTGCATGACAACTTCATTGCTTCTGGGCTACCTCATTCAGGCAGAGTCCCTTAAGAGCCCTGAGACCAAAAATAGTTCAACTTCGACGGGTGACTACATAGACTCCGTGGAACCTAAAGATGTCTCGTCAGATCCTACACCTCAAAATAGGGACCCTCTACAATATCCCTGTCTTAGTTTCTTCCTTCTCTAATCGGTGCTCTGCTTGGGCCCTATTGTTTGTAAACACGCCAAATAGTGCAGTTTGAGACAATATAAGGCTATCAAACGGTATATTTTGCAAATGGTGGGTTGTGGCACCAAACCAACTACGCCGACACATCCGGGTGGCTAGGTGAACACTAGAGGAGGTGTCATTTTGGTGCACGATAACATCGTTGCTTTCGGGCTACCTCATTTAGGCGGAGTCCTTTAAGAGCCCTGAGACCAAAAAATTGTTCAACTTTGACGAGTGACTATGTAGACTCCATGACACCTAAGGATTTCACATCAGATCCTACACCTTAGCATAGGGACCCTCTACAATAGGTTGTCTCAGATTTTCCCTTTTCCAATTGGTGCTCGCTACCCTATTGTTCTGAAACGCCCAAAATAGTGTAATTTGAGACAGTGTAAGGATGTCAAACGGTATATTCTACAAACGGTGGGTCGTGGCACCAAAAGCGGGCAGTGTCAACACATCTGGGTGGCCATGTGAACACTAGAGGAGGCATCGTTTTGGTGTGTGACAACGTTTTTGCTTTTGGGCTACCTCGTTTGGCGAGTCCCTTAAGAGCCCTAAGACTAAAAAAAAATTTCAACTTCGACGGGTGACTACGCAAACTCCATGGCACTTAAGGATGTCTCGTTAGATCCTACACCTCACCATAGGGACCATCTAAAATAGCCAATCTTAGTGTTTTCCTTCTCCATCGGTGCTCTCACCGCCCTTTTATTGTTTGCAAAGCAAGCCAAATAGTGCGGTTTGAGACAAAGATAAGCCTTTCAAACGGTATATTTTACAAACGGTGGGTCGTGGCACCAAACCCACTATGCCGACATATTTGGATGTGCTAGATGAGGTGTCGTTTTGGTGTGCAACAACGTCATTGCAAATTTCGGCTACCTCATTGGGCGTAGTCCCTTACGAGCCCCGAGACCAAAAAAATTTCAACTTCAACAAGTGAGTACACACACTCTGTGGCACCTAAGGACATCTCGCCGAGATCCTACAACTCAAAGTGTAGGGACCCTCTACACTAGAACGTCTTGGTTTTTTCGTTCTCCAATCGATTACTCTTGCTGCCCTATTGTTTGCAAATGCACCAAATAGTGCGATTTAAGACGGTGTAAGTTGTCAAAATGGTATATTTTACAAACGGTGGGTCGTGGCACCTTGAATTGACTATGCCGACACATCTAGGTGGTCCAGGTGAACACTAGAGGATTCATTGTTTTAGTGTGAAACAATGTCGTTGCTTCTAGGCTACTTCGTTCGGGCAGAGTCCCTTAAGAGCCCTAAGACCAAAAAATCGTTAAACTTCGACGGGTTACTATGCAAACTCCATGGCACCTAAGGACATCTTGTTCAATCCTACACCTCAGTGTAGGGACCCTCTACAATATCCTATATCAGTTTTTTCCTTCTCCAATCAATGCTCTCGCTGCCCTATTGTTTGTAAACATGCCAAATAGTGCAGTTTGAGACCATGTAAGGCTGTCAAACGGTATATTTTACTAAACGGTGGGTCACGGCACCAAAATTACTACGTTGACACATTTGGGTGTATAGGTCAATGCTAGAGGACACATCGTTTCAGGTGTGTGCAACAACGTCGTTGCTTGCTTAGTCTACCTCATTCGGGCATAGTCCCTTAAGAGCCTTGAGATCAAAAATCGCGTTCAACTTCAATGGGTGACTACGCACACTATGTGGAACCTAAGGACATCTTGTTTGATCCTACAACTCGACATAGGGACCCTCTATAATATCCTATGTCATTTTTTTCTTTCTCCAATCAGTTCTCTCATTTCCCTATTGTTTGCAAATGCCCCAAATAGTGTAGTTTGAGATAGTGTAAGGATGTTAAATGGTATATTTTACAACGATGAGTCCGGCACAAACCAATGTCTTTGACACATCTAGGTGGCCGGTGAACACTAGAGGATGTGTCATTTTGTGCACAACAATGTCATTGCTTCAGGCTACCTCATTTGGGCGGAGTCCCTTAAGAGCCATGAGACCAAAAAAATCATTCAACTTTGACGGGTGACTACGCGCACTCGTGGCACCTAGAGATGTCTCATCTAATCCTACACCTTAGTGTAGGGACCCTCTACAATATCCTATCTCAATTTTTTTCCTTCTCTAATCGGTGCTCTTGCTGCCCTATTATTTGCAAACGTGCAGAATAGTGCAGTTTGAGCCGTGTATAAGGTCGCTAAATGGTATATTTTGCAAACGGTGGGTCGTGGCACCAAACCGACTATGCACACGTAGGGATGGTCTTGTAAACACTTGGGGAGGCATTGTTTTGGTTCTCTAAGCTCCAGGTCCTTCTGGGCTACCTCCTCCGGAGCCAAGAACCCCCTCCATAGGTACATAAATCATTGTTAATTGCTTCTCTTTTCTTGTAAAACAATGAAAGCTTCTCTTAGCTTCAAGAATTTATAATTCTCTACTAACAATGCCAACCACATGAAGGTGGAAGCTTTTCTGGCACCACTAACCTGCACATAAAAGTGTTAGTAAAAGAAATTTAAGTTTCAAATCAAAACCATACTAGATATATACAAAATACACAAATTTAATAAAATATATGAACTTAAATTTATCTAACTAAAAATTTATATATACCAAAGAAATTATATCAAATAAATTATATATACCAGACATGAGCATTGTAAATTCATTCCAATGAACCATCAAGATCAGATCTACTCTGAATAGCGGATAGGATTGCTTCATGATTTGACTCTCGAACCTTCCAAAGAATCTTGTTATTAGGCCTTCCTCGATATCTATATAGCTAAATATTTGTTGCTAGAACTAGATGCAAATATAAGAGTATTTTCTGTGTGTCTTAAAGTCTTCAAACACCTAAACAGAGGATTTTTTTAATATATACTTGTCAAATCAAGTTCCAGTGAACTACCATCGACCCTGTAGGGTATTCAATATATTTGCCATCTACAACAGGAGAAGTAAACTTCTTTGTTTCCTTGATGCAATGACATAAGAAATGGTCTTTTCCTTCTTCATTGTCTTTTGTCGCAATAACCGTAAACACATGTCCTGCAAAAAAAGGTTTCAACACAAATTTAAATTATACATATTAAAATTTCAATGGACATAACTCAATACAAAAATTGTAAATAACCATAAATACTTTCAAAATTGAAATTTCATCAAATTCCTTGGATGTCATGACTTCATCTACAAAAACAAGTCGTAATGCTTGTGGAGGTTGATGACTAGAAGCGAGTTAGAGGCCTACAAATCCATCCATCCACCCATTCTCGTCAATCACACTCAAGCAAAGTTGATAAATTCGATACAAGATGCACAAAAACATGTTAACTTTCTTGTCCATGTGGCCCACGAAGTAGCGCATGAGCTACAAAATGAGTGCACATCACTTGACCCGGTGAGTGTCATATAATCCTCGTAGTTAGTAATTTTTTGTTCCTCTATCAACCAAAAATATCTGCGAACCATGGAATTTTCTTGAGAACCTCGAGGCCATGTTGTCAATACACCATTCCACTATGCTCTTTGTATCTTTCAATTTACCACCATCTTTGTACTTCAACTCTTCTCTTAAGAGCTCTTTTCAAACATGCCCCTGCGCCATCATGCTCTCCTTTTCCATGCCCACCTCAGTGAAACTCTAAATATGTTGCACACCCATCTTGACATGCATCCTTCTCATCCAATAAAAAATTCGTGCATTCTTAAACTAAGACATATAATTATCTGACCATATATAATGTTGTTTGAAGTGGATGTCCCTATCAGACAAGTTTCCATAAAATAATTGGAAACACCCTTGCACAAATTCACTAGAATGAGTACAATCATCACTAATATAAAAGTGGTACTCTCTTAAAAAAATTGATCATTCTCTGAACTTTATCAGGAGAATGTATAAATGTTATATGCACAAAAATGACAACTTGTATTGAGTTATAATATTGTGATTGAACCTCCATTTGTGGTTACTGATGTGTAATTCTCTACAAAATCGACCATTGAAACAATAGTACCAATAGGAAATATTTATTTGCATATCTTGAACATTCATCCAACCATCGAGCTCTATGTGTATGCTCAGCATACTCATAAAAAAATTCATCTTTAAATTTTCTCATAAATTAAAAAAACAGGCATATGTTCAGAACTAGGTCACACCGTTTAGACTCTTTTCCATCTTTCAACCGGTATGCAACTGATTTATATTTATAAAACTCAACTAAATTATTTCATATCACACCTTCACTTTTCTCATGGATGTCACTTTCCAATTTAGGTAATCCACCGTATATACCACAACTTCCATCTAAACAATCCCGACTATAAAAAAATTGTCCAACTTCTTTTTCACAAAATATCGTAGGAATGAAATCCCTAGAATATATTGGTGGAACATGAACACCACATTACGATAAAATAATTTCATAATGACAAAAATAAACGAATACATAAAAATTTAGCATAATGCATATAAAATTCAACATGTTGCCTCTACAACAAGTGGTGCGAGTGTGGTTGATTTTCACATAGAATGGTTTTAACATATCAAAAAATGTTGACTAATTTTAATTTCAGATGCTCTTGTTCAAACTTATGAAAAAAATTGATTTTGATTCATAGCTAAGAAATTTTTAGATGTGGTTCGCGATTAATAAAACCAACTCTCGCTTTACAACATCTCTTGTATTAGGTGAAATTCTAGTATTATCATGCCAAAATTGAATAACAACTTCTCTTATAGCATCAATATTATATTTTTCCTTATGCGGTGCTCTAGCAGAAAATGCCCAAAAATCGGTGTTATTGAGTGATTGAAGGATATTACGTCTTTCAATTGCTTTCATTAGAGTTTTTGATTAACTTGCAACATTTGACTTGTTTGCATAATCAAACGTGGTTTTTTTATTGATTCAATTACAACACTAGTAGCAAGTACACAATGCACAATATTACTATCCCTAGTGCATCTCTTGACACTGTGATGTGATATGCATCATGAAGGTTTTCAACAATTTTAGAGGTTTGACCACGTATATTAAATGTTTTCAATCCTAAGGTGTTTAATGTAGGTCTCATTTTATTCAATTTCATCAAACTAACCAACAATTGACATCTTTGGGAATCATTTAAAATTTCAAAATGATTATCCCAAATTTTAGTGGCTTTTCTTCTAATTTTCCATTCAGAAAGTTTGTCACACATTGGTTTCAAAATGTTTCATCAATTTCAATAAAATAATTAGGTTTCTTACGGAAAATCCTAGGAGGTGTTTTTGTCAAATTTTGCTTGTCTATAGTTTCAACCTGAATTTCTTTATTCACATTTTCATTGTCTCCTTTAATTTCAACATTTGCTACATCATAAGTATTTAATTCTTCTTCAACATTGATAGTAAAAACATCTTCATCATGAGTATTTAATTCAACTTCAACATTGACAGTACAAACATTACATGGTTCCTCATTGCTTACAATAGTAGGGATTAAAGATGAACCTCTTATTGATTCACGAAGATTACGCATTCGCTCATCATTTTGAAATTTGTTTGCCTAATTAATTTGGTGTTTTTTTACTTAATGAATTATTTTTTTTACTTTGTTTCTTATCTCCCATGATGTTTTGCTTCTGGTGATAAGAAAAACGTGTAGAAAAAGATAGAATTTTGTAATAATTCTTACAGTAAATCCAAATAGTAAAAATTACATGGCAATTAGAACATTGGGATGTGTGTAAATATGATTTACAAACCGTGATCACACTTTCTAAACTACGCTCATAGTTTATAAAGCGTAATCATGGTTCTTTTTAAAACCCACGATCACAATTCTTGTTTAAAAACCCGCAATCACGGTTCTATCCATCTATATCATTAAAGTTGACTCTAAGGCTTGGGAAATCTTTGTTATGCCCAACCAAAGCTATGGAAGGTCATTATGAAGTGTAAAGGGTCAAAAACTTCAAATTTTCTCTTCCACAGACTCGAACCATCTTGAAAAGCTGAAAATTTTTCACGAAAATGATGCCATCGTGTAGGGAGACTGATTATCTTCGTATAAATATTGATTTTAAAGTGAATAGAATAAGATAAATATCATTTTATAATTTTTACTAATAATAGGTCTTTAAGACATTTTTTCCCGCGAATGTTCATGTCTACGTTTAAGACTGCAACTTTTGTTTCGCTTATCAAAATGTGATAAAACTTATACCATCCCAAGCGTGGAGAAATTCTATACATGTTAATATATATATATATATATATATATATATATATATATATATATATATATATATATATATATATATATATATATTTGATTTCGATATTTTTTTATATAGTTAAGCGCAGCAAACGGAAAGTGCTCCATTTTCTAAATCTTTTCGATCACTTTCATGAAAAAATCATTAAAAAAATATTGCTTGAAAAATACAAAATAAAATCCATCCCCAGAGATAGAAAACTACATCTAACTTTTCACTAAAGGAAAAAAATAACAAGATTTGGTCATCCAAATCACAGGAAAATGGACTACAATCTTATAGGTTTTTTCAAAAACAAAAACCAAGTCATATAATTTTAAGTGTTTAATATAGCTAAACTTGTCCATTTTTTTAAAAAAATAGTATTTTAGAAACTAGATTTGGATGCTACAATTCATATTTATATATTTTTTCTAATTTTGAGTGCGTGTATTGCTAATAATCCCTACAAGTTGATATTTCATTGTTTTTTGCAATATGACGTCCACTTATGACCCCTTTTTGTCCACCAACTTGGTGCACTTACCCAATAGTCACTAATAATAGAATAATCTAAAGATAAACCTTTCTTTTAATCCTATTACTAGCCAAACTCGAGCATGATATTCTCTTGGTTCCTGCATGTGCTTTTATCCCTTATATGCATGTCCTTTCTCCAAAAATATCATTTTTTTAACTTCCAATTCATCAGACTTCCATTCTTTTCTTGGTTGGGACTCCAACTCTGGTTTTTCTATTTTAGCCACATACTGAAGAAATTGGCTAAGTCCCAGAATTTATCGGCTCATGTGAAAACCTTTTTGCATGCATCCCTTCACTCATCCTTTGTGCATGGCCCAAAACCTCTCGCACATGGCCCATAATTATCCATTTCTCTTGTTCAACAATTTCTTTTGCACCAAAATGTTCTCTCTAATTTTTACTTTCCACGTTCAACATCTGAAATGTGTGGTATCCGTGGAAATACCTCTCAAGATACTTTGTTGAACCTAGTCTCATTGATGTTGTCATTTATGTCATATAACATTGATGATTAAGAGTGTTGGTGAGGTATAAATCGTTCAGAGGCATGAAGGTTGATTGGTGGTGCCCTACTTTTACCTTATATGTTGTAGGTATGAAGTGTCATGGTATGATTATAAGATCTAATTCTAATACCTATTACAAGAATGACTTGGGGTATGAAGAAGAAAAAAGAAGCTAAGAAAACTTAGTATAAGCATAAGTAGTGTGTTGTGACATTATAGAGAGGATGTGGAAGGATCTACATGTCAAAATTTAGTAGGTAAAGCGTGTTCAAGGCATTTTGAAGGCATGTTCTTGAGAATAAGCCAGGTGAGTGTAGAAAAGTCAAGGTGGATGATGAATTTCAGAGAAGTGTAAACTTAAATGAGCTTTGGGACATGTGAAGAAGTTCATCCCAAAGTGTTGAGGACAAATTTTCAAGTCAAAATTCAAAATGAGAAGCAAGAAAAATGGTTTTTAGCTCTATCGAGATCTCAAAATGGCCATTTCTAGCTCAAGGGTTAGTTTGAAGTGCTCACTCACATGTTAAATATATGCATGGGGACCTAATCCATTCATCAATATTGGGGCATGGATTCAATAACATTTTGTAATTTTAATGAGGTAAAAAATTCCCTATTATTTATATACGATCGTTAAGAACCTAAGGTTGTTTTAACCCTCCCAAAACTTTAGTTTTGGAGTGATAGGAAAAATGTGAAGGTTTTGGTCTCAAAATTACATGGGAATGATAAAGTCATGGTTCAATATTGCAAATAAATCTCCATAGTTAATTTTGGTCATGGTGTAATTCTTCATGTTTCACGAGAAGCTACAAAAACTCCTTTATTTTATGAATTTTACATGTGCAAACATGTATTGCAGGTTTCATCATGAAAACCTAACTATAGGAGCAAGCTTGGGATTTTCCCCAAGTGTAACCGAGAATTTTCAGGTAGGTTCTTTGCAAAATTTTGGTGAAACATGTCACCCAAAATGACCTACCGCTAATGGACTAAAAGGCAAAAACCAGTCATGTTTGTTTGAAAGGATTTTGATGTGAAGGCATGTTGTGGAAGTGCAATGTGAGCATGGA
The DNA here is from genome assembly GCA_018340775.1 of Taxus wallichiana var. yunnanensis. Classification (NCBI taxonomy): domain Eukaryota; kingdom Viridiplantae; phylum Streptophyta; class Pinopsida; order Cupressales; family Taxaceae; genus Taxus; species Taxus wallichiana. The sequence continues at coordinate 291,454,709 of CM031237.1, forward strand.
TAGTTGATAGAAGTCCAATATGACATGTTTGAGCCCAAGACTTGATCAGGTGAAGTGATTTTGGGTCTAATCCCTAATGGTCTAAACTTCCTCATGAGGTCTGTCAAGTAGGTATGAGAAATAAGAATGCAAATGTGAATTTATCCACATAACCCATGAAGGTGAGTGTTTGAAGATGGAGTTGAGGTCTCTGGTGAAGTTTCCCATGTAATGATTAGGCATGAAAGTGAATTTTGGAGTGATGGAAGCTAACTAGGCCAAGACTGGTTTTGTGACCTAAAACCTAGTAAGTGTGAGTAGTCTCATAGATGAAAGCATATTTTAGCTATATTCCCTAAAATGATACAT